>JAODAL010004380.1:15000-157675 GCA_025379985.1 Phyllomedusa bahiana | reverse complement strand
CTTGGGTCCTGTAATGATGACAGATATTCATCACGTGGGGCCAGGGTTTCTATTTAACAAATTAGGGATCATGTATTTGTTTTTGAAAGGGGATATTCATGTTGTACTCATGTATTAAGATTTATTTTCCGCTTGGGCGCTGGTCTAGTGCGGGGGCAGTTTGCAGTGGATGCGGTGGCTTTGGGATACCGAGTTCTTACATGCTCCCATTGTGAAGGGTGGTTTGAAGGGGCTGCTGTGAGCCGTAGGAAAAATCTTCAATGGGAATTTGAGGTCAATGTGGAGGGGGGGGGGCAGCCTTACACCTACATTTTTTAAAAAATGGGTATGAATATTACATGTGAAAGAGAAGTATTTATGAAATATTGAAAAAATGTAAGGTTCTGCATCGGGGGAGAAATAATATCGGGCATCATTGTCCTAGGGGAGAAAAATTGGAAATGCTTTTTTGAAAAAGATCGGGGCGTTCTTTAGTCATAAACTAAAAACAGATGCAATGTCAATCAGCTGCCTTAAGGCCCCAAAAATTTGGCTTGTATTAAAAGGGGCATGGACTCGCGGCAAGGATGTCATTCTCCCCGTGTACAACCTTGGTGCACCTAAACTTAGAATGCTTTTCAGTTTTGGGCCCCATTTTTATAGAAGAGTGTAATAAGTAGAGAGAGTACAAAGACGAGCAACCAAACTTATAAGGGAAAAAGGAGCATCTTAGTTTAAGGGGCGATTTAGTAAAATTTGAACTTTTTAGTTTGAAAAAGAGGGCTTTGGGGGGACATGATTAATTTATAAATATATAAATGGCCCCACAAAAGTATAAAAAAAATTTTTTCAGGTGAAGCCCCTCAAAAGAAAAAGGGGACTTTCCCTTTCGACTAAAAAAAAAAGGTTTCAAACTCCAGGGGAGAAGAGCGTTCTTCCTGTAAAACTGTAAATTTTGGGGAAATAGCCTGCCTGAGGACTGGTCACAGCAGGAAGTAGAGGTTTCAAGTAAGGCTTAAAAACCACCGGGAACTAAAGAATATTAATGGGTATAGTAGGAAAATTCTGGATCCGGGCCGGTGGCGCCTGGGGTCAGATAGGGGGGTTCTAACTGGAGCAGGTTTTTTCTGCCTTGGGGGTTTTTCGGGGCTTTAACCCGTGGAGAGCCTGGGCTTTAAGTTTGTCTTCCCCCTCACCCACTTTTCCCCACCCTGGGTTGAACTCGAGGGACATGTGTCTTCTTTCAACCTAAACATGAAAAACTAATATATTCTTGAGAAAACAATGCAGGGAACTGTTTTAATGGGGCCTGCAGCTCTATTGGAAAAAATATGCTTTTACTACAAGGAGAAGAACTTTTTGGGGGAAAATAATAGACAGTGGTCTATTGTACATGGGGTTTATTTCCCAAAGAATAAACATATTAGATATTGAAGAGAAGGGGCTTATGGGGAATTTACAAAGATGGCAGTGTGCTGGTAATGGATACCTAGTCGCGTAGTTCATTCTGGTGAGGCACGCAGTTGCAATAAAATGAGGAAGTGAATGGAAGGGGCCCCTCACAGTCAGGTGAGGGGTTTGTTGGGCAGTGCATTGGCACGGGGGGAGAAAGGTAAGATGGGGGGCAAGCCCGTTTTTGGAGATGGCGAATTTGATAAGGTTGTTTGGGTCAAGAGCAGGGGGGGGCAGCTTTTGCAGGACATGTTTGAGTGGGGACGCGCGGAAGGGGATGGCCTTTATGTGGATTTCTGATGGCTAATTTTTGACCCTGTATGGGGGGTTTACCAACTGATATGAAAGGAAGTGACTCAACCACAGTGATCCGGAAACCCCAAGCTTGATAAAACCCGGTTTCTGGGGAAAAAGTCGGGAGGTCAGGGATACGTTTAAAAATTTGGATCTCCACCCCTGTCTAAAGTGTCACCTGCTGCGAAGGGACAAGGGGGGCCTTTTTTTTTTCGGTCCTGGGTTAGGACGACTGCCCCAATAGTTGGCTGGGACCCTTACTGAAAAGCTAGTACTTTTTGCTATAATAAGCTCCCCCCGTTAATAGGGGGGTTCCCTCAGCTTTATAGAAAGGGAGTTATTCCTCTTTCAAAACAAAAAAAGGGGTTAAATGATGAGGGTAGAGATAGGTTTTTAAATATGTGTATAGAGGTTAAGAGTATAGATATAATAAAAGTTACGTTTTATGTAAATAGTATAGAGAACTGATAGTTTAAGTTTGCCTATGGCAATAATATAAATATAAGAGATCAAAGCACTCTGTTCTCGTTGCGAGATTCCCAATTTCTTGGAGATTATGTGATATATTTCTTCTAGACACGCATAGGAGGGTACACACAGGGTACAGACTGCCGACGCGTTTCAGGCGTACACAAGCGTTCATTTTGTGGATGGAGATCCCCTATCGGACATTTTAGAACTCCGGGCTCAACAGAATAAGAGCGCTTGTGTACGCCCGAAACACGTCGGAAGTCTGTACCCTGTGTGTACCCTCCTATGCCTGTCTACAATAAATGTATGGCTTAATTGTCTCCCACCACTGGATCCATCGTTTTTTCTCGTGTTTACTATTGGGGTTATTCTAGACTCTGATCTGTCCTTCACCCCTATATCCAATCCCTTGCCCGCTCCTGTCACCTGCACCTCAAGAACATCTCCCAGAATCCTCCTTTTCTTACTGTGAAACAGCTCAAACTCTCATTGACCTCATATTCATTCTCGTCTTGACTACTGTAACTACCCTGCTTTATCAAGTCTCTCACTCTGACAACTCCCCCTCTCCATCTGTCCCTGAAATGCAGCAGCCAAGCTCGTCTTTCTTTCCAGCCGCAATACTGATGCCTCTACCCTGTGTCAGTCACTGCACTGGTTGCCATTCCAGTACAGAAAAACAGCATCAACTAATCCACGTTCACCTTATAAAGCTCTCCACTCCACCCGCACGCACCACCATACATCTCCTCCCTCATCTCTGTCAACCACCCTTCCCGCTCTCACGCTCAGCTGCGGATAAACAAACTACAGACCACAATCATCCCGAACCTTCCCAAGCCGTCTCAAGATTTTGCACGTGCCGCAACCATTCTCTGGAATATCCTACCACGTACCATCAGGCACAATCCTAGCCTTAGCAGTTTTAAGAGTGTCCTAAAAATACATCTTCTTAGGCCTCGTTCACACGGCTTATTTTGCCGCGGATTGGCGCCGTACTGCGCGCCGGTGTTGCGCTTAAGTACGGCGCCCATCCGTCGGAGTCAGTACGGTAATCTACTGCCTCATAGAGAACAGTGGATCCGTCGCTCCTCCCCGTCGGCGAATCCGCCGCGGGGGGAGAAAGTGACATGCACATTATTTACGGCGCGGACGCGCCGTAAACAATGCATTGTCTATGGGGCCGGGAGCGCTTTGGCCCCGCCCCTTATTCACGGCGGATTTGTGAGCTCAATACGGCTCACAAATCCGTCGGGAATAAGCCGTGTGAACACGGCCTTAGGCAGGCCTACCAAAACCCCTAATTGCTAACCCACACCTTAATTCACACACATTTGTCACTCCCTACACTAGGGCAATCACAGGCACTTATCTGTATATAGATGTACTGTCATGGTGGCAGGTTCACCCAATTTTTATGTAAACCACCCCCTATTTATGAAACATGGCTGGACCATTGTAAATTTAGCACTTCTCCCCCAGGCACCCTCATAGATTGTAAGCTTTTGCGAGCAGGGCCCTCACACCTTGTGTCTCATCTGTAAGTAGCTTTCACTGTGTAACGTCTGTCTTGTGTCTGTAATTATCCCCTCTACATTGTAAAGTGCTGTGGAATTTGTTGGCGCTATATAAATAATAATTATTATTATTATTATTATGTTGATGCATAAGATGATACACATAACTCACGGCCCCTCTGATACGGTAATTGAGCCAGAGTTGAGCCCGGAGTCCTTAAATGTCCGATAGGTGATCTCAATCCACAAAATGAACGGCATGGTAGCCATCGGACATTTTGGACTCTGGGCTTAACACTGGCTCAATTACCGTATCAGAGGGGCTGTGAGTTGTGTATCATCTTATGCATCAACATACCTTACTAATATATTTTGTTTGTACACTTTTCCCATTCTTCCCTGATGAAACCCATATATTGTTGGGGGGAAACGCGTTGGAAGTAATTTAGTGTCAATTTTGGATGCATCATTTGGGATATTTAGTTTACATATGGGATTCTATACTAGCTTTGTAGTTGCTGTATTATATTTCTTATATTTTGCATTATATTAGACATCTTTTGCACAGTATAATATATTATAGAGTTGCTTTACACTTTGTAGCATCTGGTTCCATCTTACATAATAATTCGAGATCGGTTGGCTATGTTTTTATGGTTTGTTGCTCTCTATACTGTGCTTATTATTTATATTCTATATCGTTTCTTTAGTAGCTAGTTATTTTCTTTTGGGTACAGTGTAGGAGGTACGAGGTTGGGGACGCCCTTATTGGGCGACCACCCCACTTTTTGGCTAGGTAGTATGTTGTGATAGGGAAAGGTTTTTTGGTAGATAAGGTTATTTTCTATGTTTTGGCACAATCATGTTTAAAATTATAATACTATTAAATGCTAAGTTTTATTGTTTTTTTTCCTAGGATTTATACCTTTTTTTGTGGATTTATGTTATTAGTTTGTTCCTCAATTTTATGGTGGAAAAAATATCAGTTCAAAATTCTGTACCTTATAGGCACAGACATACAATTAGGTTCAGCTGCACAGTGACCCAGTAGGTAAGGGGGCACACTGTCACTTTAAGTTTCTGTTATATAGTAGAATGCATATGTCTCAGGGAAGTGATAAAAATAGGAATTTGATTAAATCTCTAAGGGAGATGATAAATCTTTTCAGTAAAACATTTCAGGGATTTGATCAAATCACTGTCTTTCTTTAGGGAAATCACTCCACAGAGTTATTTTAACATCTTCCATGATTTGATCAAATCCCTATTTTCATCATTTGCCTGCGACACATATAAAGTGGCTTTCTAGGGAGAGATGAGAGGGTAGAACTGAATGATCGGATACTGGGTAGTGGAGTGTCCATATACTGTTCTTGCAAAGGGGTGGACTGCGTCTACTGTTTTATATTTGATTGTGTATGCTGGTGTTTCTGTATGTTCATGGTAATTATAACCCAAAAACAGCCCTTAAATCATTTACAAGTCTCAAACAGCACTATACATTAACAACTTAACCTATCGAATTACTATGTGCAAGCCTTACGATAATTATACACACACAAATATATAAAAAATTGTGTTCATTAAACCAAAAAATATATAAAAACAATTCAAACAATAACCTGGTGAACGAAGAAGACCAGAAAGAGGAGGAAATAAGATATAATGATCAATTGATTACACACATGATTTAACCATAAATTCAGTATATAGACTATAATTAACATATAAATATGGACAAATATTAAGGTACTAAAAATATATATAAAAAAATCAATTAAAAAATATATATTTAGAAAAAAAGTGCCAGTGTCTGAAAGTGATTAATTTAGTCTGTAGCCCAATAAATATAACAAATGCAAATGCATGTATACATGTCACCAGGGCTGTGGAGTCGGTGGCTATTTTGCAGGAGTCGGAGTCGTCATAAAATGGACCGACTCCGACTCCCAAAATATATAATAAGTTGGTCCAGTTAGTTCGATGCAGTGCAAAGAATTGGGTCCGGCCAGTGCTACTGCTCCCCTATCTTCAGCCTTATCACATGAGGAGTGTAATTGATGACATGGAGCAGGCAAAGCGCTGCCCCAGGGGAAAAGATTCTGCTCCTATGGCAAACAGATTTCAGCAAAATTTTTCACCTGTTTTCAAAGAAGTAGAAGAGTTTAACCATTCATTAAAACTGACTGTGGCTGAGGCAATTCATTTATACCCTGACATTGTTAGAGATGTTACCCCTGTGGTTATCGTTTTGCCCCCAACCCAAGTTAGTGTAGAGAGGCCGATCTCTAGCCTGGAAATAATGAGATCAGATGTGAGGTCATGTATGCAGGATCTGATGGAGGCAATACTATTTCTCAGAACAAATTCAGAGACTCCACAAATCTTCCTGCAGTGTTTTGCATGTTTACAATTTTTTTGTGTCCTAAAGCCATATCCAATAAATATATTTTACACTGACAAGCAAAATGGTAACAATGGTTTGAACTTGTGACTTTCAGGCTCCATATCTCACCATCCACTACAGCTTTGTACATGAGGCTACTGTAATTTCATATACAGTCATCTTACCCATCTTATACATTAATTTGACTTGCAAGTATTTGGTATCTGCTTAGTTATAGTTTTTGCTCCTAAAAATCAGTGTTAATTTTTATTATTTTGTTGTATTTGGTAAATCCACCTTTGGATTTCAATACTGCCTGAATCCTTCTGGGCTCTGAACCAGATTCAAGCACATCTTGACCAAAATCTGATCCCAGGTCTCTTCTACACATTCCCAATGTTGGTGCAGACTGGACTTTGGATACAAATACAGCTTTTTCTTCAACTCTACCCACAAGTGTTCAAAAGATCAAAACATTGTTACCCTTTTGCTCGTCAGTGTCTGTTCTTCCTAAATAGCTTGATTATTGTATCATAAGGTGATAAACAGCCGGATGTTACCATTATACTACAGTAAAGTTATCACTTAAACATGCGCCATGTATGAGGGAGTCGGGAGAGTCGGAGGTTTGGGAGATTGAGGAGTCGGAGGTTTGGGAGATTGAGGAGTCGGAGGTTTGGGAGATTGAGGAGTCGGAGGTTTGGGAGATTGAGGAGTCGGAGGTTTGGGAGATTGAGGAGTCGGAGGTTTGGGAGATTGAGGAGTCGGAGGTTTGGGAGATTGAGGAGTCGGAGGTTTGGGAGATTGAGGAGTCGGAGGTTTGGGAGATTGAGGAGTCGGGGGTTGGGGAGATTGAGGAGTCGGGGGTTTGGGAGATTGAGGAGTAGTCGGAGGTTTGGGAGATTGAGGAGTCGGAGGTTTGGGAAATTGAGGAGTCGGAGGTTTGGGAAATTGAGGAGTCGGGGCTTCGGCTTGCCGACTCCACAGCCCTGCATGTCACTAACTAGATATGCAGCATCGATACATTAATAATTGTCCACGTTGTTTATTCATCTATCATATTATACAGCATACATTTATGTGTATGTATGTATGTATGTATGTATGTATATATATATATATATATATATATATATATATATATATATATATACACACACACACGTGTTAATTTCAGATATACATCTAATTATGCAACAGTGACTCAAATTATAAGCACACCTGCAATGCATAATTAAGTAAACTTGATGAAAGTATATATAATCTATAGTAATTTAGAGTGTGTGTTTATAACAAAAGTGCTAGTGCAAATAATTTGATCATGCAAAAGTGACAGTGCCTAAAATAACGTCGGTCATATAGACATGATACAGTGAAGGAAATAATTATTTGATCCCTTGCTGATTTTGTAAGTTTGCCCACTGACAAAGACATGAACAGTCTATAATTTTAAGGGTAGGTTAATTTTAACATTGAGAGAGAGAATATCCAAAATGAAAATCCAGAAAATTATTATTTTATTATTATTATTATTTATTTTAAAGCGCCATTGATTCCAGGGCGCTGTACAGTCGAGGGGGTTACATACATTACATAAGTCAAACGAGTACAAAGATAAGTGAACAATGACAATTGGCACGACAGAGGGAGAGAGGACCCTACCCGCGAGGGCTTACAATCTACAAGGAGGGGGGAAAGAGACAGGAGGTGAGGGGCAGACATGTCTGTGGAGGAAGTAGTGACAAGTTTAGTGAAGGTTGTAGGCAAGCCTGAAGAAGTGGGTTTTCAGGTTACTTTTGAAGCTGGTGAGAGTGGGGGAGAGTCTGATGTGTTGGGGCAGTGAGTTGTGTGAGGAGCTGATAAGGGGAGAGCAGAGGAGAAGGTCCTGTGAGGAGCGGAGAGTGCGTGAGGGGAGATATTTGGAAATTAGGGCAGAGATGTATGGAGGAGAGAGGTCATGGAGAGCCTTGTATGTCATGGTTAGTAGCTTGAAATTAATTCGCTGGGCAATGGGAAGCCAGTGAAGGGATTGGCAGAGGGGAGAGGCAGAGGAGTAGCGAGGAGAGAGGTGGATAAGACGGGCGGCAGAGTTAAGGATGGATTGGAGGGGAGCGAGGGTGCTAGCTGGGAGGCCACAGAGAAGGATGTTGCAGTAGTCTAGGCGGGAGATGACAAGGGCATGGACCAGCATTTTTGTAGTGTCATAGTTGAGGAATGAGCGGATGCGAGAGATGTTTTTCAGGTGGAGGCGGCAGGCAGAGGCGAGGGTTTGGATGTGGGGTTTGAAAGATAGAGCTGAGTCTAGGATTACCCCAAGACAGCGGACTTGTGGGACCGGTGAAAGTGTAGAGCCGTTGACTGTAATAGAGAGATCAGGGGCCGGGGTAGAGTCACATGATAAAATCACATGATATAAATTTATTTGCATTTTGCTGAGAGAAATAAGTATTTGATTCCCTACCAAACATTAAGGCCATGTTCACACGCCTTAAAATGTGCCGTATTTCGGTCCGTAATTACGCGCCGAAGTGCGCCAATTACGAGCCAAAAACGGCCCATTCATTACTTTAATTCACAGTTCTCATAGAGAACTATGGATTACGTCTCCTCTTGCCGGGCGGGGAGATAACTGACATGTCACTTTCTAGCGGCGTATACGCGCCGCTAGCAGTGTTGTCTATGGGCCGGCGAAGTGCCGGCCCCTCGCTCACTCCCCTGCTCCCGCCCCGCCCCCGTCCACAAGGCATAATTGCGGGGCGAAATTACGCCCCGCAGTTAAGCCGTGTGAACCTAGCCTAAGAGTTCTGGTTCCTACAGACCAGTTAGACGCTCCTAATCAACTCGTCACCTGCATTAAAGACGGCTGTCTTAAATAGTCACATATAAAAGACTCCTGTCCACAGACTCAATCAGTCAGACTCTAACCTCTACAACATGGGCAAGACCAAAGAGCTTTCTAAGGCTGTCAGGGACAAGATCATAGACCTGCACAAAGCTGGAATGGGCTACAAACCCATAAGTAAGATGCTGGGTGAGAAGGAGACAACTGTTGGTGCAATAGAAAGAAAATGGAAGAAATACAAAGTGACTGTCAATTGGCATAGATCTGGGGCACCATGCAAAATCTCACCTCGTGGGGTATCCTTGATCACGAGGGAAACTTGTTATTGATCTCAAGGCAGCTGGGACCACAGTCACCAAGAAAACCATTGGTAACACATTACGCCGTCATGGTTTAAAATCCTGCAGTGCCCGCAAGGTCCCCCTGCTCAGGAAAGCACATGTGCAGGCCCATCTGACGTTCGCCAATGAATACCTGGATGATTCTGTGAGTGATAGGGAGAAGGTGCTGTGGTCAGATGAGACAAGAATTGAGCTGTTTTTAACTCAACTTTAACTCAACTCGCCCTGTGTGGAGGAAGAGAGATGCTGCCTATGACCCAAAGAACACCGTCCCCACTGTCAAGCATGGAGGTGGAAACATTATGTTAAGGGCACAGGACTACTTCACTGCGTCAATGGGAGAATGAATGGAGCCATGTACCGTAAAATCCTGAGTGACAACCTCCTTTCTTCTGCCAGGACATTAAATATGGGTCGTGGCTGGGATTTCCAGCAAGACAATGGCCCAAAACATACAGCCAATGCAGTAGAGGAGTGGCTCAGAAAGAAGCATATTTAGGTCATGGAGTGGCCTAGCCAGTCTCCAGACCTTAATCCCATAGAAAACTTATGGAGGGAGTTGATGCTCTGAGTTGCCAAGCGACAGCCTCAAAAGCTTAATGATTTAGAGATTATCTGCCAAGAGGAGTGGACCAAAATTTCTCCTGACATGTGTGCAAACTTCATCATCAACTACAAAAAACCGTCTGACTGCTATGCTTGCCAACAAGGGTTTTGCCACATAGTAGTAAGTCTTGTTTGCCAGAGGGATCAAATACTTATTTCTCACTGCAAAATGCAAATACATTTTATATAATTTATACAATGTGATTTTGTTTTAGAATTTTATTTTTCATATTCTATCTCTCAATGTTAAAATTAACCTACCCTTAAACTAACCTACCCTTTGTCAGTTGGCAAACGTACACAATCAGCAAGGGATCAAATAATTATTTCCTTCACTGTATAAGTTACTCACTCAAAGACTGCCCAAAGACTGTACATGGTAAATAGCAACACCACATTTGCCATCCACAGAATCTGCTTCTGGAAGACTTGATTGTGTACTGCATGTTTTAAGTCAGAACCTGGAAACAAAATTGACACTATTTTGTATGTAATTATGCTTTGTGTAGGGAAACCAAACTTTCCATTTTTTTTTCTTTGTTTTTTTCCCTTCCACAGGTTATGGAGTTGCTTGTTCACCTGAACAAAAGGATAAAGAGTCGGTCCAAAATACAGTTACCTGTGGAAACTCTTCTAGTCCAGTATCAGGACCCAGCTGCTGTCTCTTTTGTGACGGTGTGTACATTATCTACAATGTTACATAGTTAGTACGGTTGAAAAAAGACAAGTGTTCATCAAGTTCAACCAAGGGTTGGGAAAATGTGGGTGAAGGGAGGGAGACCATGATTTCAAGCCCAGCCTCCCCACTGGTTAATGCCCTGAAACCCACAAAACAGGAATCGATCTGCTCCAGGGGAGACCCCATCTCTGAACCCAGAGCCGCCAACAGCCAGGATCCAGAACTTTACATGGCTACATGTGTTTATGTTGTTGGTTTTTTTTTGTGTAAATTTAGTATTCAACCCCTCCTTTTTTTATTTTTTTAAATGCTGAACAATATTTTAATGGATTTTGTTATACTAAGAGTTTTGAAAAGCAGAACAACTACATTTATCACCTTAGCTCATAATCAGATCTACTGTCAAAATGAGCTGAAACACAATTCTTTCCTTAAAATGTCTGCTGCATTCTCTTAGGATATATTCAGTTTGACTAGTGCATACTTTGACCCCTTTGTTTTTTCATACCCACCTTCTAAAAGCCATCTTTTTTTATTTTTTTAGTAGTCTATTGCCGGCTGACTATTAAAGAGGTTTTGCCATGATATAATATTGACGTGGGAGCATTCAAAGTGAACATTTAATCAAGTTTGAAAATATAATTAATTAAATATGTACCATATAAGATCTATTCTTTTCTTTTTTGTTTTCCCTGTGTACTGTCAGGGGTTTCAACCAGCACTGATGATCTGCCCTGCTGGCCACACTTGCTCAGCTGTATCTTCACAGTACTAAAACTATATTAAGGCAAAGAAAAATGCCTGGTTAATTTTTACCAGACCTAGCCACATAGTTACAAAGTTAGTACGGTTATAAAAAGACACGTGTCCATCAAGTTCAACCAAGGGTGGGGAAAATGTGGGTGAGGGAGAGAGACAAGGACTTTAAGCCCAGCCTCACCACTGGTTAATGCCCTGGAACCCACAAGGCAAGAACCAATCTGCTCCAGTGGAGACCATATCTCTGACCCCAGAGTCACCACCAGCCAGGTTCCAGAATTTTACACAGCTACGTACGCATTAATATTCTTTAGTTCCAGGTAGGTATCTAAGCCTTACTTGAAACTCTCTACAGCTCCTGCTGTGACCAGCTCCTCAGGCAGGCTGTTCAACAGATTCACAGTTCTTACAGTGAAGAACGCTCTTCTCCTCTGGAGATTGAATCCTTTTTTCTCTAGTCGAAGGGAATGTCCCCTTTGTCTTTTGAGGGGCTTCACTTGAAGTAATTTTTCCCCATACTTTTTGTAGGGACCCTTTATATATTGATATAAATTAAGCATGTCCCCCCGGAGCCGTCTTTTCTCAAGACTACAGTTCAATTCTACTAACCTCTACTCATAACTAAGATGCTCCATTCCCCTTATAAGTTTGGTTGCTCGTCTTTGTACTCTCTCTAGCTCCATTACATCTCTTCTATAAACTGGGGCCCAGAACTGAACAGCATGTTCTAAGTGAGGACGCACCAATGTTTTGTACAGAGGTAGAATTACATCCTTGTCCCACGAGTTCATGCCTCTTTTAATACACGCCAATATCTTACTTGCCTTAGAGGCTGCTGATTTAAATTGCATGTTGTTCGGTAGTCTATGATCTACAAGAACGCCCAGATCTTTCTCAACAAGCGATTCTCCAAGTTTTTCTCCCCCTAGGACATATGATGCCTGTAGATTATTTCTACCCAGATGCAGAACCTTACTTTTATCCACATTGAACCCCATTTGCCAAGTGGATGCCCAAGCTCTCAGTGTGTCCAGGTCTTCTTGCAATTTATGAGCATCTTCCATAGATTGCACTACCCTGCATAGCTTGGTGTCATCTGCAAAAATCGAAACCGTGCTATTGATCCCTTCCACTATATCGTTAATAAATACATTAAATAAGAGAGGACCCAATACTGAGCCCTGCGGCACACCACTCACAACCGGGGACCACTCAGAGTAGGAGTCATTTACCACCACTCTCTGAGTACGATCCAGCAGCCAGTTTTTAATCCAATTACACACTGTTATCTCTAACCCAATGGATTCTAGTTTACCTAACAAACGCTTATGCGGGACAGTGTCAAATGCCTTTGCAAAGTCTAAAAACACAATATCCACAGCTGCCCCGCTATCCAGACTTCTACTCACCTCTTCATAAAAACAGATCAGATTGGTCTGACCGCTTCTATCCCTAGTAAATCCATGCTGGCAATCACTAATAATATTGTGTTTGTCAACATACTCCTGTATATAGTCCCTTATGAGCCCTTCAAACATTTTTCCCACAACAGATGTTAAACTTACTGGTCTATAATTACCTGGGCAAGACTTGGAACCTTTTTTGAAGATGGGAACTACATTTGCCTTGCGCCAGTCTCCTGGTACTATACCAGTCACCAGGGAATCTCTAAATATCATGTACAGGGGCACACCGATAACCGAGCTGAGCTCTTTATAAACTCTTGGGTGAATGCCATCAGGGCCTGGAGCCTTGTTCACATTCAATTTATTTAACTTGGCTTTGACTTTTTCTACACTGAGCCAATTAATTATAGCAGATGATGTATTAACAGTACTGGCACCACCTACATCTCTTTGAGAGTATATACTGAGCTGAAGAACCTATTTAGTACCACTGCCTTCTCTTGGTCACCAATGACCAGCTCCCCATCACAGGTTTTTAAGGGTTCTACTTGATCTGACTTCGGCTTTTTGGCATTTATATGCTTAAAGAATTTCTTGGGGATCGACTTGCTGTTCTTTGCCACCTGCCTTTCATTTAGAATTTTAGCTGCTTTTATCACTTTTTTACAGATTTTATTAAGCTCTCTGTAATTTTCAAAGGCTGATGCCGAGCCATCTGACTTATATTTTTTAAATGCCGTTTTTTTAATTGTTTATTGCCCTCTTAACAGAAGGTAGAAGCCCTGTTGGTTTTAGTTTTAGCCGCCTATACTTGTTACCCATAGGAATATAATTTGCAATAAAATTAAGTATTTTTAAAGCTCCCCCATTTGGCTTCTATATCATTATTTGCTAATAGCTGCTCCCAGTCTAGGTCCTGTATTGCGTCCCTCAATAAGGAAAATTTGGCCCGTCCCGCTCTGTTTTTCTTTTTTCCAGTTTATATTGTGGTCACTGTTACCAAGATTTTCAGAAACGGTGACCGCTCCGACAAGTTCTGCTTTGTTAGAAATGACCAGATCCAACAGAGCATCACTTCTAGTGGGATCCTCCACAAACTGCCCCATAAAATTATTCTGTAACAGGTCGAGGAACTTCCTCCCCTTTTCAGTCGACACAGAACCGTGACCCCAGTCAATGCCTGGGAAATTGAAGTCACCCATTATTATCACTGTACCTGCCTGTGCTGCCCGCACCATTTGATTATGCATCTGTTCTTCTATCTCCTCAGTGACGTTCGGGGGTCTATAGATTTACACCAAAAATATTTTCTGCATTAATCCCCCCTTGTAGTTCCACCCACAATGTTTCCACATCATTAGCTACTCCACCCTGTATTACCTCTTTCACATTTGCCTTCATATCACTTCTTACATACAGACACACTCCTCCTTCCCTCCTGTTCGCTCTGTCTTTCCTAAATAGATTAAAACCTTGAAGGTTGACCGCCCAATCATGCGAGGAGTCCAGCCATGTTTCAGCAATACCTACCACATCAATCAGCTCCTCTACAACTAGTGCCTCAAGTTCCCCCATTTTGGTTGAATATCTTTTTTTCTGCCGAAAAAATGTATTATATTATTTGTTTTAATTGTACTATAGGATATGAGAACAAAAAATTGCAGTTAAGAAACGCATCAGAAACGAAACAAAAACAGGGTGTGCGAACCCAATCTATTACACAGCCTAGACTTGACCTTTATGGATTGGGCTCACCTGAGTCCATTCCACTCCATGCTTCCTGCCCAACATGACGTATGTAGTTATAAAAATCCACAGCACACAATGATGAAATTTGCTTCAAATGTGTATTTATATCAAGAGGAATGTCATATACATATTTGTTATAATGTCATTACATGTAGAAGTTACAAATTGTTAGGGCGCATCCCCACGGCAGTGGACAAATACCGGCCGGTTTTTGTCCTGTTTTGCGGCCGTCCCCACGGCCGCTGGGGGGGGAGGGGGGCGCTTTTTCTCCGCGATGAGCGGAGAATAGCCCTCCCCCTCCCATAGACATGCACATATTCCGTCCGGTTTTCGGACGGAAGATTGTGCTTCTATAATGTTTTGCCGCCAGATTCAAAAGTGCCGGGAAAAGGAGTCTTTCAACCACCATTTTAGTTTCACTGGACATTGACTATACCTGTCCTGGGCCACAGCATGAGCCCCAAACCTGCATGACCCCCACATTTAAAAAGTGCCGGAAAAAGGAGTCTTTCAACCACCATTTTAGTTTCACTGGACATATACTGTCCCTGTCCTGGGTAGCACTTGCCCCTCCGTATGAGTGCGGACCAATTGAGCTTCACTTGGAAATACTGGTGGTTAACGCTCCTGTTCCACCCAGGTGCCCTTTTTCTTGGCATTCTTTTTCTTATTTTACTCAACGTGCTGGAGGAAATTGTCTCTGTACTTTGTTCTCTGTCCGTGCTCCATACTCCATGTCCTCTGAATAACCTACATCTGGTCAAGTTTTCCTGTACCTCCCTTGTACAATTCAGAGGAATTTTTTTACCAGCTATTTTGTACATGCAAGTTTTTTAGTAGTTTAATTCTAGAAAACACATTTTTAAAATAGGATGGAATCCCACCATGTCTTTGTTTCTCTTTTTTTAATTGTATTAAATGGGTTGTCTCAATACAGGGATTGATAGCTATGTTAAAGATCTTGCAAAAACAAGTCATTTTGCAATATGTGTCCATTAACAGTGTCCTACCTATTCCTGTTTCTGACAGCACCATCACCCTTGAGCCACTCTTGACAATTGTGAAGAACAAATGTGTGTTAGAAACAACATTTTTTTATAATAGGACCTGTAGTATAGCTGCATTTCAAAGCAAAATGCCCCCAAAAATTCAAAGCATGACCCTTGAGCCACTTTGGACAATTGTGAAGAACAAATGTCTGTTAGAAACAAAATTTTTTTATAATAGGACCTGTAGTATTGCTGCATTTCAAAGCAGCATGACCCAAATTACAGCCACTGTTAAAAATTGTGAGGGAGAAATGCCACTTAAAAGCCACATTTCTGTTCCAAAGGACCATGATTATTGCTGTATCTCACAGCTGCATGACCCCAAAAAATTATAAATATGACTTCTCAGCCACTATTAAAAATTGTGAGGGAGAAATGCCACTTAAAAGCCACATTTCTGTTCCAAAGGACCATGATTATTGCTGTATCTCACAGCTACATGACCCCAAAAAATTATAAATATGACTTCTCAGCCACTATTAAAAATTGTGAGGGAGAAATGCCACTTAAAAGCCACATTTCTGTTCCATAGGACCATAATTATAGCTGTATCTCACAGCAACATGACCTCAAAACCATTGACAATGCGAAAACTTCTAAAGATAAAGTGAGTAAATGGAATACGGTGTTGTCATGAAACCTTGCTGTCTTTTACAGTCTCCTCACAGCAAAACCAGCAAAATGAACTGTTGGGAAAAGAGAATAAAAATTGCAGTAAGAAATGATCATTTCAAAAAACATTTTTCAAGAAGACCATTTCTGTTTGAAGAGGAATGTGAAGTAGACCGGCAACTAATCGGTGACCTCGGCAATTGGGGCCACAACATCAGAGATCCATGCCTGATTCATCTTGATGAAAGTCAAACGATCCACATTATCTGTGGAAAGCCGGATGCGTTTGTCTGTAATGACTCCTCCAGCTGTGCTGAAGGTCCGCTCAGATATGACGCTGGCTGCTGGGCAGGACAACACCTATGGCGTGACGAGCCAGCTCGGGCCATTCGTCCATTTTGGATACCCAGAAGTCTATTGGGTCCGGAACACATACAAAAACATCGGTGTTGAGACGCAGATAGTCGTGCACCATGATCTTAAGCTGGTCTCTGTGTGTTGGATGTGTGCCCTGCATTGCATGCATTGGTGAGGTGGTAAACAAAGATTGCCAGAGGTCACCCATTAGGCTTCTGCCACCTTGCCTGCTGCTGCCGCTACGCCTACTTGGCACTCTACTGCTGTCACGTCGCTGATGTTGTTCCACCGTGACATTTGGGGAATGTGAAGCAGACGCAACAGATGTCTCCAGTTGATCAATCAGCAAGGTCTCCATTTCCTGCATTTTACTCTCTATTTGGGTGGGTGGAAGGAAAGTGCTGAGTTTTGTTTTGTACCGGGGATCCAGGAGGGTGGCCACCCAGTAATTGTTGTTCATTTTGATGGCCTTAATGCGAGGATCATGTTGGAGGAAATGGAGCATCCAAGCACTCATGTGAGAGATGGAGCCTTGATTTCCCAAGCCTCTGGGTCGAGGGGCACTAGCAAACTGATCTTCCTCATCTTCCTCCTCCGCCTCAAATTCGCGCCAACCTCTTTCCAAGGCAGGGATGTCAGTAACGTCGGTGTCTAGGAATACCTCCTCCTCCTCCTCCTCCTCCTCCGCTGCCTCCGGCACAGCTTCAACACAGCCCTGACTTGCCTGAGATGATGCACCCTGAGAGCTGATGCGCCACCTTGCACTAGCTCTGGACCCCGAACCACTGCCTAATGAAGACCGATGAAGTTGTGAAACTGTTGGGCCTTGTGGATATGAAGGAGAGAAAGGCTCCGTGTCCGCATCTGTGTCCGTCTCCTCCTCCGTCGCTGGCGGGACCTGTTGTTTCAGTGTCCAACGATCGTTCCAGAACTAAGATCACCACAATGCTCATGCTGACAAGGGCATTGTCCGCACTGACCATTTTGGTGGCTTCTTCAAAACTGGCAAGGATGGTGCAGAGCTCTTTCACCTGCCTCCACTATCGGTGGCTCAACACCCCGAGGTCCGCACCGCTGCTTGTCAGGCCATGTGTCACTTCGTACTGCGTAATGGCATTGCGCTGCTGCCACAATCGCTGGAGCATGTAGAGGGTGGAATTCCAGCGTGTTGCCACGTCAACAATGAGACGGTTGACGGGGAGGCCGAGCTGACGCTGCAATGCAGCCAGGCGGGACGAAGCAGGGTGCGAACGGCGGAAGTGCGAACTTAGACTTCGAGCCGTCCTCAGCAGGCAGTCCAGACCCGGGTAGCTCTTTAGAAATTTCTGGATGACAAGGTTCATGACATGTGCCAGGCAAGGGATGTACTCCAGCCTACCGATCTTAAGGGAAGCCAGCAGATTTCGCCCGTTATCGCACACCACCTTGCCTGGCACAAGGTTCTATACACCCAGCAAGCGCTCGGTCTCGTTGCGGAGAGCCGTCCACAGCTCCTGACCTGTGTGTGGACGGTCTGCAAGACAGATTAATTTCAACACGGCCTGGTTTCTCTGGGCACGTGATGCCACCAGAGGACCTTGGGGGAAAGAACCCTGTACCATCCCTGCGGTTTTGAAGAGCGTGCGCCGAGCCTGAGAGCCACCGTCACCCCCCTAGACATCCACCCAGCTCACCCAGTGAGCTGTCACAGAGAGATAGCGGCCTTGGCCGTGCTTACTAGTCCATGTGTCGGTGGTCAGATGGACTTTTCCGGCCACAGATGCAGACAACGCGCTTGAAATTTTAGATCACACGTGGCTGGCCAGGGCAGGGACGGCTTTTCTGGCAAAGAAATGCCTGCTCGGCATCTGGTATTGGGGGCAGGCAAGGGCCATGACGTGGCGGAACCCATCTGTGTCCACCAGACGGAAAGGAAACATTTCCAAGGCCAAAATCCTGGCAATGCCGACATTCAGGCTTTTGGCTTTGGGATGGTTTGGGTTAATGTGTTTCTTCTGCTCCCAAACTTGGAAGACAGAAGGCTGGCTGCTGATGGCGCTGTTACGGCGTGCAGGTCGTCAAACTGGCGGAAGGAGAAGGGGTAGGATGGGTCTCTGGTGGTGCTGGTGGTACTCGGGCGACGGTGGAGGCTGAAGCGGAGGCTGATCCCTGATCATGACTCTGAGAGACATGGGAAGCTGAGGAACGCTTAGTGGTGGCGGAGGAGGAGGAGGCGGAGACAGAGGGTGTGACAGTGGTTGGAGGCCCGGCGTCGGTCTGGCCTTTTTTGGCCAAGTGTTGCCTCCATTTCAACTCATGCATTCGCTGCATGTGACTAGACATGTTGGTGGTGGTTAACCACCTAAGGTTCTTGCCTCTACTTATGCGTTTACGGCATAGGCGGCATATGACATCGCTGGGTGAATCAGGCTTGGTCAAAGAAGGCCCAGGCTTGAGAGGTCCTGGACCTTTTTGACGGCGCTAAGCGAGGAGCGGGGTTTGCGCTGACCATGGCTGGCGGATTCATATCAGCGGACTTCTGCTACCGCCCTCTCTCTTTTTGAGAGATGAGGGAGGAGATGTAGGGAGGAGCAGCGTTGTGGAGAGCTTTGAGTGAGAGCGATGAGTTTATGTTGTATCCTGTACTGGATAGGCAACCAGTGCAGTGACTGACACAGGGTAGAGGCATCAGTATAGCGGCTGGAAAGAAAGACAAGCCTGGCTGCTGCATTCAGGACAGATTGGAGAGGAGAGAGTTGCACAGAGGGAGACCGATAAGCAAGGAGTTACAGTAGTCGAGACGAGAATGAATAAGAGCAACAATGAGAGTTTGAGTTGTTTCCACAGTGAGAAAAGGACGGATTCTGGAGATGTTCTTGAGGTGCAGGTGACAGGAGCGGGCAAGGGATTGGATATATGGTATGAAGGACAGATCGGAATCTAGTATGATCCCAAGACAGCGGGCCTGCTGCCTAGGAGTTATGGTGGTGCACAAACTGAAATAGAAATAGCAGGGTAAGGTCGGTTAGTAGATGGTGGGATGACTAGAAGTTCAGTTTTAGTGAGGTTTAGTTTAAGATACAGGGAGGACATGATGTCAGAGACAGCAGACAGGTCCCTGGTGTTTTGTAGCAGAGCAGGAGTGATGTCTCGGGAGGAGGTGTATAATTGGGTGTCATCAGCGTAGAGATGGTACTGGAAGCCAAATCTGCTGATGGTTTGTCCAATGGGGGCTGTATAGAATTGAGAAGAGGGGGAAACCAAGAACGGATCCCTGAGGAACCCCGACAGCAAGAGGAAGAGAGAGGAGGTAGAACCTGCAAATGAGACACTAAAGGGAGCGGTTAGAAAGGTAAGATGAGAACCAAGAGAGAGCGGTGGTCCTGGAGGCCAAGGTGCTGAGCATGCTGAGGAGAAGTTGGTGATCAACAGTGTCAACGCTGCAGAGAGATCCAAAAGAAGCAACAATGAGTAGTTGCCTTAAGATTTAGCTGTTGGGAGATCATTGGAGACTTTAGTTAGAGCCGTTTCCGTGGAAAGTGTAGGGTGGGGAAAACCCTGATTGCAGAGGATCGAGAAGAGAGTTAGTAGAGAGATAGCGGATTAGGCGAGAGTAGACCAAGCGTTCCAGGAGTTTGGAAGATGAAGGGCAGGTTTGAGATGGTCGGTATTTAAATCAGCGCAGGATGGGTCCAGAGGGGGCTTTTTCAGTAAGGGAGTTATGACAGCATGTTTAAAGGAAGATGGGAAGATCCCAGAGGAGGGGAGAGAGGTTTACAGATTGCAGTTATGTGAGAGATGATAGCTGGAGAAATAGACTGGAAAAGGGTGGGAGGGAATGGGGTCACTAGAGCAGGTGGTGGGGCGCGCATACAGCAGAAGCCTGGACACTTTTTCTTCTGTCGTCGGGTCAAGAGCTGAGAGTAGGCTGGGGGATATGCGGGGAGGGACCAGATGGCTGCTGTTTGGGGGTTTGAGATGAGATGTTTTGCCGGGATTTTGTAAATTTTTCTCTTTGATGTGCGTGGCCAGGCCTTCAGCATGCAGGTCAGAGACCGGGCCTGACTTTAGGCCTGGGGAAGGGAGTGGATGGTGTCAAACAGGCGTATTAGGGTTTTTTGTGTAAGGTTGCGATGAGGGAGGTAAAATTTTTTTGTTTGCGCTGTGAAGGGCAGTTTGATAAGTCCTGAGCATAAATTTGTAGTGGAGAAAGCTGCAGGTAGTTTCGACTTCCTCCACAGAAGCTCCGCACATCGGGAACATCGCTGCAGATGGCGAGTCTGAGGTGTGTGCCATGGCTGTGGGTGTTGACCTGGTGGTGCGGTGTGTGAGCGTGCCAATGTTTCCAGGGTGGTGGAAAGAGTTTCATTATATTGTTTGGACGCCAGTCAGGGCAGGAGAGGGAGGAGATTGGGGCAGTGAGGACTGTTTTGGCGTCTGTGGATTCCTGAGTGTTCATGAAGTGGATATTTCTGAATGGGAGACGGGCAGGTGTGTCCAGAGATGGGTGAGAATTAGAAAATAGTGAAGGAAATAAGATTGTGATCAGAGAGAGTGTAAGGGAATTATTAAAGTTAGAGATTGAGGAACGTTTCAGAAAACAGATCCAGAGAGTTCCCATCCTTGGGGGTTGGGAGAGTTATTTAAACTGCGAGAGGCCAAGAGTAGAGGTTAGTGAAAGGATCTGAGAGGGTGTGGGAGACATGGTGTAATCAATAGGGATGTTTTTGTCACCCATGATGAGAGTGGTTATTACTGTAGAGTGGAAGTGAGGGAGCCAGGCAGAAAAAATGATCCAGAAACTGGGGGGTGACCCGGGAGGTCTGTACACAAACCACGACTCGGAGGGAAAAATGGCTAAAAGAGTCTGAGGGTGTGGACCTCAAAGGAGGGGAAAGTGAGTGAGGGTGCAGGAGGAAGGACCTGGTAATGCAGTGTGGAGAGAGAAGTATGCCCCACCCGGGCCTTTTCTCAGGTCTGGGGGTGTGGGTGAAGTGTGGGCCGCTATAGGTGAGAGCGGCAAGGGAAGCGGGAGCCATTTTCTGTGAGGGCTAGCAGGTTGAGGGAGTTTGAAAAAAATAGGTCATGAACAGCAGTGGGTTTGTTACAGACGGATCAGGAGTTCCAAAGAGCACATTTAAAAGGGACTGGAAAGATGTACAGCGAATATCAATTAGGTTAGCAGGGTTTCTATAGGAGGAGGAGGTGGGATGAGCAGTAATGGGGGGTTGGGCCGGGGGTTTGGAGAGATGTCACCTGCAGCAAGAAGCAGGAGAAAGAAAAGATACAGCAGATTTGGGTTTAGTGATGAGTATGAGCGGCGTTTGTGCAGCAATATGTGAGCAGGGGGTTTGTGGATTTGAAAAGGGAAAGGAGAGTGTGTGATGAACACATGGTGAGGGAAGGAGCGAGGCGCTGATGTGGATAAGATTCTCAGGGGCAATAACTGGGTGGTAAGCCCAGGAGGTAGATGGCTGCAACATAGACACAATACTGAGCATGGTGAATAGGGTTTTTTTTTTTTTTTTTGATAAGCCTAGAAACTTAAAAGAAAAGGCGTTCCTCCTAGCCCCTTTGGCCCACTTCGGGCTAATTATGGTTTTATTTCAGTACCTTGATTTAGCTCTATCAATCACTTTCATATCTGGTTCACTTACAGATATGGTTCACTACTCTACAGGCTATACTGACCCAAATGGGCAGACTGACCCAAGCTAACTCATGTTCAAAAATATAAAAATATAAAAATTTGAGAAGGTATGGAAGAGTTTTGGAAAGTCTCTTATTAAAAGACGGCAAATCATAGCTATTCTCAAATCCCCAAATCAAAACAAAATTGCTGGATTCAAATTTAACTGCAAAGTATATCTATCAAAAAAGCTGGCCTGCGCCAAAGTGAAAAAACACGTATCTGAAATGTATTCGATAATACAAGGTATTTTGGCACCTATCAATTCACCTGTGGTGACTATAAAATTGCTGTAATTCAAATTTAAGTGCAAGCTGCCTCAATTTAACAAAGCTGTAGTGCGCCCAAAATCCAAAAACACGTATTGTTATGTATTCGTATAATACAAGATATTTTTGGCACCTTTCAATTCAAACCCGTGGTGACTATAAAATTGCTGTATTCAGATTTAAGTGCAAGCGCCTCAATGAACAAAGCTGTAGTGCGCCAAAGTCCAAAAACACGTATCTGTTATGTATTGTATAATACAAGATATTTTTGGCACCTTTCAATTCACTGTGGTGACTATAAAATTTGCTGTATTCAGATTTAAGTGCAAGCTGCCTCAATGAACAAAGGGTGTAGTGCGCCAAAGTAAAAAAAACACGTATCTGTTATGTATTTCGTATAATACAAGATATTTTTGGCACCTTTCAATTCACCTGTGGTGACTATAAAAAATTGCTGGATTCAAATTTAAGTGCAAGGTGGATATATCAACAAAGGTGGAATGGGCAAAATTGAAAATGAACACCTTTTCTGAAATATATACTGATAATAAAGTGGAGTTTTGCACCTAACAAAGAGACCTGCAGTTACTAGAAAAGATGTGTATCCTATAAATTCAGGCTGCCCAATATCCCGGAATATTTCAATAGAAAACTGTTAATAATAAAGCTATTGCAGTGCAATGTCTACACTAAGTCTTGGTGAACTTTTTCCAGTATTCTTTATAGAGCTTGTCTGTGTTTGCCCCCGGGGGCCCCCCCCTTCCCCTCCCCCCGTAACTTTACAGCGGTAGATGCTCCTTTAAAATTCTTACCTAACTACATTAAATCTTCCAATCTCTAATCTAAAATAAATTGTAAGGATCACAGCTAATAGTAAGGGTTTCTCTGTGAAGAAATATAATAATTTGCGAGCTGTTTTGGACACAAGCAGAGCGCACGTCCTTCTGCTCTGAGACGCTGAGAGACACTGAGGCTGAACAGGAAACGCTGTTCTATGTAAAACGAGAAAAAATGGATATCAGCAAGACTATTATCCATTAGTCTATGTATGCTGTGATTTTAGTCTTGTGGCTAAATGTTCTTTTGTTACCCCTGATGAACCCTATATGATCGTTTTGGGGGACACGCGTAGGGTCTTGAATCAATGACACAACAGAACGTTTGTTTTTTTCTTTTTTTTTGTTTTTTTTTGTTAGTTCTTTTGACAAAAAGAATGATTATAAGTGGATAGAATTGTCTCTCCAAGAGTGTATATAGCACATATGGGAGTTTGCTGATATCCATTTAGGAATTGCTTCAATGGGGGTGTCTGACTAGGGGGCGCTCTCAATAGGTGGGGCCGCTCCTGTTGGGGCGAATACTCCGCCGAGGGGGGGCGATTTTCACCCTTGGGGTCAGTACTACCTTATTGGATATCTAGATTTAGAGGAACTAGCATCTCTCCCTCTCTAGGAGAACAAATTTTGGTGTTTTTGCTGTGGGTCCTCCATTTTGGAAGGGCACTCTTTTAATGTATATCAAGTAAAAGTTATTTTTTAATTGTTTTTTTTTTTTCTTCACTGTGAATTTTGCTACAAATTTAACCCAAATAGGTAAAATTAGATTTATGTCTGTGAGTTTTTTCTGAGGAATGTCTTTCTAAGTGAACCTAATACAACAGAAAAAAGGCTAATTGAAGCTCAAAGGGTGTTTTCTGACTGTAACTTGATAATACTGAGTATATTAGTTTAAAAACACTACTTAATGATTTATTTACGGTATATCTCTATAATTATGTACTGGGTATAGCCGTATATCTATTGTTTATGACAAAGGTGATTCAACCGTAGTCTCTATATCTATATAATTTCCTATCTTTATAATTATGTATTGAGCATAGCCGTATATCTATTGTTTATGACAAAGGTGATTCAACCATATTTTCTATATCTATATAATATCCTAAAAGTATGAAGGTTCACTTTGGTAATATACCGCCGGTTCCATGCCGCGATCTTGCGCGCTCCGCTTGTGAGCGCGCAAGATCGCCTTGACGTACTCATACGGCAATTTGCGGGAACCCCTACCCGACATTGCCGTATGAGTACGACAAATGTCGGTAAGGGGTTAATGTATATCAAGTAAAAGTTATTTTTTAATTGAGTTTTTTTTTTCTTCACTGTGAATTTTTCTATGTAAAAAGAGGTCATGTGATTTTTCCAGCCAATCTCAACCATACACATCCCAGTCATGACGTCGCACACACATCTCACCCTGCTCTATTCTGTAAGCTGATTTGCTGGCCGCCAAAATGACAGGAAGCGCCGAAAGATTTTAACCTAAATTATCGCATGATCTAAAAAATCCGATCACCATAAAAACTGTGCCGATTTCAACTTTGTCGATAATAATCGCTCAACACTAGTTACGACCTTTGAAATGCAAGGAGACAAAAACAAAATATGTACTGGTCATTAAGGCCTTTTCAGGTCTGGGGCTTAAAGGAGTTGTCTCACTATAGGCTTTCAGCCTACCTCAGTGTGTCTGACACCATAGGATTTTTTAATTCAGGGGCGTGCTTCTTGTCTACCTCTTCTCCTCCCCCTTCCCCGCTCCCCTCAGCACACAGACGGCTCTCCTCCTCCGACTGCAGTAACTTCTATACAGCAGGGGGAGGGCGAGGGGGTTTGCTGCCAGTTAACCCTGTGTATGCCTGCCTAGATCTGCTGCTTACTGCTGAATCAGCTGCACTGTGCTGCTGCTGTGGCTGAGCTCTTGCTGCTACTCTCCACAGAGTCGGGAGACAGCAGGGAGACGGCTGATCTATGAGTGTGCAGAGGTCTGTGAAGCTGTGTATGCTAATAGCAGGGCAGGGGGGATGTAACTGTTCCTATACCCCCTGCTTAGCATACAAATCTCCAGGGACATCTCAAGCAACAACAAACACTGTTCTGTGCTGTCCTCCCATCAGAACAGACACAGGGCAGCTGTGAAGTGAGTTACTATAATCACCATGTGTCACTAATACAGCAGAGCAGGGAGGGATATGAACTGTTCACATGCCCCTCTGATCTGTTCTATTAGTATAGTCAAAGCTCCACATACACATGGTGATTATAGTAACTCACTTCACTGCTGTCACATCGTACTGACCACAGATCAGCTTCACCTCTGCTCTCCTCAATCTGTGTAGAGAGCAGGAGGGAGCAGGCACACACATGGTTAATCCAGGCAGCACAGCTACACAGACACAGAATCCAGAGCCCTCCCCCTCCCCTACAGAAGCATCACAAGTGGCCTCATACTGTGCAGGAGGGGCTCTGTGCTCAGACCTGTATTGAGAAGCTGATGAGTCACCAGCACTGACAGCCAGTGAGAGAAAAATCAACAGGTCGGTGGCTATAGTGATTTGAGGAGCTGATGCACTCCTACTACCAGGGATAACTCAAAATCAGTAGGACATTTGTAATGAACATATATTGCAAAGCTGCTTGTTTTTTAAAGATCTTTAATTAAAACCCAATCATTGTAGCGAGACAACCCCTTTAAGGTGTTAATCAAGCACTAAATAATCCCCTGATCCCTTGCTTTAACTAGTACAGCACTCCACTCTGTTAATCCATCAGAATGCTTTAATTCATCTATGTTAACCAGTTATTCCAGAATAGTGTTCAGTTGCTTTATACATTACTTGAATCTCTTTAAGGTACAGTGGTGGCCAAAAGTATTGGCACAACTGCAATTCTGTCAGATAACACTCAATTTCTTCCTGAAAATGATTGCAATCACAAATTCTTTGGTATTAATATATTCATTTAATTTCTCTTCAATGGAAAACCACAAAAAGAATTGTCATAAAGCCAAATTTGATATACTTCCCACACCAAACAAAAAAGGGGGTGGACAAAAGTATTGGCACTGTATGAAAAATCATGTGATGCTTCTTAATTTGTTTTAATTAACAGCACCTGTAAGTTACCTGTGGCACCTAACAGGTGTTGGCAAAAACTAAATCACACTTACAGCCAGTTGGCATGGATTAAAGTTGCTCAACCTCTGTCCTGTGTCTTGTGTGTACCACATTGTGCATGGAAAAAAGAAAGAAGACCAAAGAACTGTCTGAGGACTTGAGAATCCAAATTGTGAGGAAGCATGAGCAATCTCATAGGCTACAAGTCCATCTCCAAAGACCTGAATGTTCCTGTGTCTACCTGTGCGCAATGTGATCAAGAATTTTAAAAGCCATGGCACTGTGGCTAACCTCCCTAGATGTGGACGGGAAAGAAAATTGACGACCCGATTTCAACGCAAGTTTGTGCAGATAGTGGTATAAAAAACCTCGACTAACATCCAAACAAGTTCGAGCTGCCTGCAGTCCGAGGGTACAACAGTGTAAACCCTTTACTATCCGTCGGCGTCTGAATGAAAAGGGACTGTATGGTAGGTTAACAGCGGACATAAAAAAAGCCAGGCTGGAGTTTGCCAAAACTTACCTGAGAAAGCCTTAAAACGTTTTGGAAGAATGTTCTCGGGTTTCAGATGAGACAAAAGTAGAGCTTTTTGGGGAAAAGGCATCAACATAGATTTTTCAGGAAAAAAAGAGGGGGTTTCAAAGAAAAAGAACACGGTCCCTACAGTCAAACATGGCGGAGGTTCCCTGATGTTTTGGGGTTGCTTTGCTGCTCTGGCACTGGATAGCTTGACCGTGTGCTTGGCATTTTGAAGTCTGAAGACTACCAACAAATTTTGTAGCATAATGTAGGGCCCAGTGTGGAGAAAGCTGGGTCTCCCTCAGGGTCATGGGTCTTCAGCATGACAATGACCCAAAACACACTTCAAAATGCACTATAAAAGGTTTGGAGAAGCAAATGGAGACTTTAAGTGGCCAGCAATGAGTCCCGATTGAATCCCATAGGAACACTGGGGAGAGATCTCAAATGGCAGTTTGGAGAAGGCCCCTTCAAATCTCAGGGGGCCCTGGAGCAGTTTGCCAAGAAGAAGGTCTATAATTTCAAAGGGGCATTGTAAAAAATATTGATGGTTTTTCGGAGGTGGTTGTTTGCAGTTATTTTGGCTTAAGGTGGTGCTACCAAGTATTAGGCATGTTGTGGCCGTGAAACGACAATACCCGGGTCAGTCAGTTACTCCCAATATGGTTTGCATGGGGTGCACTGTTTCTAAGAATGACACAGATACAAAGTTCCGTTTCAAACCAGCTAGCTCTCGCCCTGGTCCTATCAGCACTTTTTGGGGGTTTATTCAGTGCACACGTATATATACACAGGAAAGGAAGGGGCATGGTTAAGGCGTGGTTACTATTGCAACAAATCAGACATCTTCTGCTGTCCACTTCTGATTGGTTTAGGTTTGCCACTGTACAGACGTCATCTCGGGCAGTTTCCTGTAAGTACTCTTATTTCTGGTAAAACATCTGATTTCCAGTAAATATTTGACGTCATCTGGGTGCGGTACACAGGATGTCGGCGCCATCTTATATTGCATTGTTTCTTATAGCGGAACAGGTTAGTAGCAGGGAAAAATTAGGATTTGAAGCATATAAAAGTATACGACACTCATATATATGTATATCAGACTTGACAATCCCCCCTAAATACTAATTTTTCCCTAATCTTGTGTGAACCCCATGATCTGTTCCAATGCGCTTCGTTCCTCTTCACCTGTTAAACTTAAGCTAGAATGAATATGTCTCACCGTGTTTAGATGGCTACCTGGACAGGTGGAGTGGTAAATAAACCCACTGCATCACTGCCAGGCTTGCTCCAAGGGGGTGTAACTAAGCGATCGCCGGTCTCTTCTACATTGCCTCTGATGGTGAGGATGACGGGGGTTGACCACATGACCGCCAGGTGCTACCTTAGAGCAGTCCGTAGCAGAGACAGTTTTGTGGATTGCTGGCAATCCATATTAGGGAAACCTGGAAAATTTGGTGAACGTGTTGTTTTTACTGGAAAAATAAGGGATAAAGACTGATAGAAATTCTAGGGTCTGGAAGCCAAGAACGGTCACTCCTAAAGGAACCTTCACACTTTATTTTCTCACAATTCCCCCTTGTAAGTGTCTTTTAAGATATTTTCCAATGCTAGGCTATTTTGGTAGAACAATTTCACAACGTAGCTTTCTTTGTTTTTAAACATGAAGCCGCTCCAGATCAGTCTGCCTCATTCTGCTCAGTCTGCTCCTCAGTCTGCTCCTCAACCCTCAACACAGTCAATAGCAAAAAAGTGGCAGGCTTATTCAATTGCAAAACAGTATCAAAAATTTATTAAAAAGTCCTATAGGTACAAGAGTTTAACACACAGTAGTTTTGTTACTTGCGATTATTGTGGAAGGCATTCCATAGTAGGCGGCATAATTCAGATCAGGAACATATATTCATTTGCAGTACTGCGACCGCATAGTTCTGGCCGCTCCGGCTTGGAGCACAGCAGTTCCTGACAGGCGGGCGTGACGCAGGGCGCGCGACGTTTCGGGGGATCTCCCCCTTTCTCAAGGACTTTTTAATAAATTTTTGATACTGTTTTGCAATTGAATAAGCCTGCCACTTTTTTGCTATAGGCTATTTTGGTAGGCTCCAGGAGCTTTCTTGCAGTGTGAGGCATGCACCCAAGTAGGTCTTCCTTCTAGTTTCACGGAGGTTGGGGATACCAGAAGAACTTGGTATGGTCCTTCAAATCTAGGTTCCAGAGAATCTCTGACATGTTTCTTTACCCACACAAAATCACCAGGTTGTAGTTTGTGGGTGCTCTGATCTGAGCCAGGATCTGGAATAGAGGAAAACACTGCGGCATGGGTTAGTTTCAATCCATTACACAGACTTATAACATATTTTACAAGGTTATCATTCCCTGCACTCAACTGTTATGGTTAGTATTGTCCTAACCTAGGCGGACCTAAGAATAATATCTCATAAGGTGTGAGACCAGTGGGCTGCCTAGGGGTGTTTCGGACAGAGTACAGGGCGATGGGTAGGATCTCTGGCCATGGAAGTGATGTTTCCTTACTGGCTTTGAGAATTTTGTTTTTGAGTGTGGCATTCATCCTCTCGATCTTTCCCGAGCTCTGGGGATGGTATGGAGTGTGCAATCCAAGGTCAGCTCCTACTAGCTTCCAAATGTTTCTGGTTACTTCTGCTGTGAATCCAGGTCCTTGATCAGACTCTATAACTTCTGGGATTCCGAATCTGCACACTAATTCAGTCAGCAGCTTTTTTACAGTAGTTTTTGCAGTCATGTTAGGGACTGGGTAGGCCTCAGGCCACCCGGAGAACATATCCACCACCACTAGGACATATTTGTATTTTCCACTCTTGGGCAACTCGATGTGGTCAATCTGGATCCATTGGAAAGGGTACAATGGTTTGGCCAGATGCTTTTGTGGCGTTTGTACCAGTCCTCCTGGGTTACAAGCATTGCATATCCCAACTCCTCCTTTCCTTTGGGCTTATTTGGGTTTGAAATTGTCTCAGCAGGTCAGCACCTGGGTTCAGTATATTTCTTCCTTGATTCTGTTCTTCATCCTCTTCTTTTTTCCTTTCCTTTTCATTCTTCTTAGCTTCCTCTTCTTCTCTTTCTTTTATCTTCTTCTTTTCTTCTAGCTTCTTTTTCTCTGTTCTTGTGAGTACATATACAGCCACTCCTGCTTTCTCTCGAATTACTGGGAGGAGGGCTGCGGCCTTTGCGGCCTGATCAGCGTTGTAATTTCCCCTGGCCTCCTCTGTCTCCATTTTTCCATGAGCTTTGGTTTTCAAGACAGCCACTTGGGCCGGCAGCTGGAGAGCATACATCAAGGTCTGAACAGTCTCTTGGTTCTTGATTGGTGTTCCACTAGCTGTCTGGAAACCTCGCAGGGCCCACTTCAGGCCGAAGTCATGGGCCACTCCATATATGTAGGCTGAGTCAGTGTATATGTTCACAGTCTTTCCTTCAGCGAGCTTGCAAGCTTCTGTTCAGCTTCCTGGGCTGACATACTCGAAGGTAAAGATGCAGCCTTTACAGTTTCATGCAAGGTAACCACAGCAAATCCTGTATGGAATCGTCCTTGTTCATCTGCATATCTGGATCCATCTGTGAAGGAGACATAATCAGGGTTCTCCAGCTTGGAAACAGAGACAGTAGGAAGGTGGGAAGTTTCAGCCTCCATCTGTTCAAGGCAGTCATGATCATTAGAAGTGTCTTTATCTTCTTCTTGTGTGATATTCAGGTCTCCATCTTCCCCCCTTGAGAGTGGAAGCAGGGTGGCTGGGTTGAGGGTAATGCATCTCTTCAAGGTTACATTTTAAGGCATCAGTAATGAGCATTGAAGTCGTAGGTTACGTTGCTTTGAGATGTGAGGTTGTTGGGATTGTTTCAAGATCCCTTGAAGGTCATGAGGTGCCAAGATAGTCACAGGATGTCCCAAAATGATGTCTTGAATCTTGTCAAGAAGGAGTTGTGCAGCGACAACAGCTCTGAGGCAAGTAGGAGCAGTCTGTGCAACAGGATCTATCTTGCATGAGTAGTATCCTAGAGGTCTCATACAATCTCCATGTTTTTGAGCCAAAACACCAGAGGCATGGCCATGATGTTCAGAGAGAAAGAGGTGGAATGGTTGTGAGTAGTCCGGGATACCCAGAGCAGGAGCTTCGAGAATAAGTTTTTTTTAATATCAGGAAGCAGGCCTCTGCCTCAGGTGCGAGTCTGTGGTTTGAAGAAATGTCCTGCATAAAGTTGGTAGGGTTGCTGATAAATCGGTGGTGTCTGCGGAGGTGCATACTGTACTGGTGGTTGAGGAACAGGTTGATACACTTGATTTTGTTGAGTCAGATTTGGCATCATTGGTAACACACACTCAGCACTTTCTTGGTCTGTGTCCCCCCCTGAACCTGAGGTCATCATCATTACTTTCTTCTTCTTCCCATCTTTCTTCTCCTTGACCAGTGCTTTATGGAACCCTTTGGCAATAATAACAGCTTCCTTCAGTGGTAGAGTCACAGTTTCAGGCCTGACAGAGTTAATCTTGTCCTTTAATTGTTCTTGTAACCCATCCATGAATGCACGGGTCAACAAAGAGGCATGGGTCTTGTTTTGAGCTGAGAATCCCAAATCTTCAAATTGTTGCGTGATGCGAGCTGCATATTTGTCCACAGATTCATCTTCTTCTTGTTGGACATCTTGCATTGACACAGCTTGGTCTGTGAGCATGTCCTGTGCCCATTTCTTCAATTGTTCACATAAGGTCACGCCTGAGTCCCATGAATCCGTGGAGGTGAGTCTAGCATCATCCAGGTGTGCCTTTATTATAGGTAAAAAGCTATATGTGGCCTTGATTTCAAGTATAGCCATTAGATCCTGCCAGGTTGCTGCATAGGTCTTCTGTATTTGCACTTGATTTGGGGTAAACTTGACATACCTGAGGGTTTCATCCTCGGTTTCTGGAGGCTGTGGTGCATGCCTAATAGGCTGTGGAGTAAATGGATTATTTCTAGAACGTTGATTTACATATTCAAAGGAATCAACTTCAGAGTATTGTGGCTGGAAAGTAGGTGGTGTAGGGGGTGGCTGGACATCAGGTATGCTTGGCTCCATCCTGTGTAGTATGGCTCTCTTCACAGCATCAGCAGCATCTGGGGAATTTGCCACGATCTTGATTTCACTAAGTGTGGTGGGTTGTGTTGTAATGTATTGTTGCACTATGTCGGCCACTTCTTCTATACAGTCACTCATAGGGTACCCAAAGATGCCTGAAGAAATTAGTGGCAGAGCTATTGATCTGTCTGGCATGCGTTCTCTGCTCACGTTGGATGCATACACTAGAGGCTTCCATATGGCTGACCTGAGCAAGCGGCGACTGTCTTCAGGATGGTTTCTGTCATAAACTGGGCCTACAGCATGGATCAGGATAGAGCAGGGAAGGCGACCAGGGCCGGTGACAGCTATGTCCCCTACTTCCACTCGGTTACCTTGGGCTACTAAGGTCCTGCTATCTGCTTGTATCTGGGGACCTCCAAGTTCTAACAGCCGGCGTGCTAACCCTGACCTATGCTCCAAATCTGAGTTAGCAGCATTTACCATGGCCCCCACATTAAGTGTACCAAGATCTCCATAACCCACACTGAGAGTGATCTGTCCCCCTGACATAGTGGTGTACATTCTCTGAAACACCCCCGTCCATTGTTCTGTAATGGTAGGATCCCCTATCTCGGAACCGGGTGGGTCATATGAGACCGAGGCATGGGACTGGGTCCTTTGAGGCGGGACCCATGGGGCATCAGGAGTGGTGATATCAGATAATGGGAGTTCCGGAAGCGGAGCATCATGAGTCGTGTCAGCCAGTTGGGCTTCCTGGCTGTGTACACTGGGGAACAATGAGACAACCGGAGGAGGAGGTGACTGAGCCTCCTCTGGTGCTGTGGGCCTAGCGGAAGTTGGGCCTGTGTAATAGGATCCGGAAGTCGTTATTACCGGATACAAGGGTGTGTTCCGGGTTCCAGTGGGTATACCAAGATGGCCGCCACAGGAAGTTCCTGTTGACATACCAAGATGGCTGCCAGAGGGTGTACCAAGATGGCCGCCACAGGAAGTTCCTGTTGCCCCATTTCCGGCCGCACCCAAAGATGACATTGCAACGGAAGCAGAGCAGGATATACGCAGATGAGGGCGTGGTGCCCCACAGCTGATGCATGTTTCACGGAAGTCCGGGTTCTGCAAACCACACGTGGTGCAGGTCCACCCTTCCGGTCCATTTCCAGCGCCATCATAGGGCGGTGGCGCATCAACAGTTGCAGTTACATTTGATTTTGGCACATCAGATTTTACATAACCAAACAGCATTTCAGATTTTTCATCTCCTCCTTCTCCCTTAACTTCTGCATATCCTTCAACTTGCAAAGCCCTCGCAACTCTGAGATGAGCTTGTGCAGTTTCTAATAATCCCTTATCTTCCAGCATGCCTCTTCCTGTATTAAGTATATCTTTCCACATACTGGGCTGCAGTCTGCCGTCTGACGGCAATCCAGCTAATTTATACAAGCGACTCACTTCTTTCACATATTTCTTTCCTTCTCTCGCTCTGACTAATTCTACAGCCGTCCGTGCCCCTGCAGGGAGAGTCTGTTTTCGTTTAAATAGCCGCAACATAATTACTGCTGCTCACTGGTGTTGAACTCACAGTTACCGCCCAAGATTCACCATCCTCCGGATACAGAATCTTGTCGTTGGGTCCCCAACCCCAAACTGCAGTTCGAGTGTACCTCTATTACTCCGTAACAGAGTAATTTTCTACCAAGTCCCTAGTGAACTTATGGGACCATAAGGGTCCTGTGGATACCTGCCCTGTCTCCTTTCCCGGACTGACAGCCCAGTAAAATATGTTACGGCTCCAAACAGAATAATTTTTTTTTTCTCTTCTTTTCTTTTAATTAAACAGACAACTTCCCCTTTTTTCTCACTGTACGCGGCTGTCTTTCACTTCCTCTTTGCTAATTCTGTCACTCGTGTGCAGTAACAGTAACGGACTGAGCCGTACGTGGTAACGAAAGAATTGTCACAGTGCTGCGGTTCAAGTTCACCGAAGGAAAGACACAATATCCGTACCACTCAGACGTTCAACTCACCGACCCGTCTAACAAACTGATTACCAACTATCACTTCCTGATTCACAGGCAAGCAAACACATATATAGAATATGAGTAGACTTACCGTGACTCAGTGAGTTTGCGCAAGCCTCATCAGGAAGTGACAGGAGTTCGTCCGGCAGTCTGTGCGGGTCAGCAGGCTTGTGGTTTTCCTTTCAGGACCCCCCTTTACGTTGGGAGTCAAATTGTCGTGGTCGTGAAACGACAATACCCGGGTCAGTCAGTTACTCCCAATCTGGTAGCATGTGTGCACTGTGCTAAGAATGACACAGATACAAAGTTCCGTTTCAAACCCAGCTCATGCTCTCACCCTGGTCCAATCAGCACTTTCTGGGGTTTATTCAGTGCACACGTATATATACACAGGAAAGGAAGGGGCATGGTTAAGGCGTGGTTATTATTGCAACAAATCAGATATCTTCTGCTGTCCACTTCTGATTGGTTTAGGTTTGCCACTGTACAGACGTCATCTCCTCTTATTTCTGGTAAAACATCTGGTTTCCAGTAAATATTTGACGTCATCTGGGTGCGGTACACAGGATGTCGTTGCCATCTTATATTGCATAGTTTCTTATAGCTGAGCAGTTTAGTAGCAGGAAAAAATTAGGATTTGAAGCATATAAAAGTATAAAAGTATATGACACTCATATATATGTATATCAGACTTGACAGGCTGAGGGCGCCAATACTTTTGTCCGGCCCATTTTTGAAGTTTTGGGTGAAATGATCAATGATTTGATTTTTGTCTCATTCTGTTTTGGGTTTTTTCATTGCAAGCAAAATAAATGGATATATTAATACCAAAGAATTTGTGATTGCAATCATTTTCAGGAAGAAACTGAGTATTATCTGACAGAATTGCAGGGGTGCCAATACTTTTGGCCACCACTGTATATTCAAAGACAGCAGATTTATTGCAGAAATTTTTGAAAATCTGTTGCATTCATTTGAATGGACAACAGTGAGTAGTTTTTGCATCAAGAACATGCGTTTCTTAAAACCCTATTCGGATAAATGGGACATTTGCAGATTTTCTGTAACGAATCTTCCACACTATTGTACACCTTTAAAAAAAATGAAAACATACGGCACCATGTAACTTCTAAAACAACTTTGCATGTCAATTCTTTCAAAGACGGACCCGAATGGCACTATGGAAACACGCAGCGGCGATCTCTCATGTGAACGCCGCTGCGTCTTCCTCATAGCCCGCAGTGATAATCTCACTGCTAATTGTTTAGATCCGTCTCTGGGTCCGTCCTGTCAGTCCCCGAGACGGATCTAAAAAGCGCTTGTAACACGGAGTGAAAACTCCGTGTGAACAAGCCCTAACATGTCAAACACACTTGGCTTCTGTCTTTTATATTTCAAGGGAAAAGCGCTAGGATTCTGCAGCATATAGTGTGTTAAGTCACATCCAATTCGCTGAGCTTTACAATGTGACTTAGAATAAATCCATGGCAGATATTCATTTGTAGACAGCTGTTTCAGGGTGTTTGACCCTCATAAATGAAGAGTAGAATACTGCTTGGCCAGGTGAAAGGCTCTTGATGTAGCTCAAAATGGGTATGGTGTTTTAATAGGGTGAGGTACCATGTAGCTGTGTAGAAGCTCCACTGAAATTTTAAATATGTTCAAATAAGCTCAAGGGAAAAGAACTAGCATTCTGCAGCACCACCTATTGGATGTAGTGTTCCTCAGTACCCTACCTTCCCATCAATGTCCTCTGTCAGAAACCAATGCCTAAGTGTTATGTCCTAACCTATAATAGAAATTGTAACTTGTAATATTTAATAAGACCTATTGTTTCTATACTGAATTAGCATGCCTTCTTCCATGCTGTGTTCTTTTCCTTGCTGTAATTTACACAATAGGGCACACTTATCGATTCTGTCTAATACTTCAACAGTATAAACTTGGAGTAGACAGTCTAAAAATGTGCCATATTTATCATAGTGTATGCCAGTGTTTTGGGGCAAATTGTGGCAGACTTCTGCTGCAATTTCCATAGTAAATCTTCCCCACTGTGCTTACATGTATCTTAGCTGATTGGCTGGCTAATTGATTCTTCTAGCTGTTACACTGCATAGTCCTGCTAGATATAGAGTTGCGGATGTGGCAACCTTTAATATAATTTGCGTGGAAAAAAAAACAGTGGAGGTCATCATTGACAAATGGAACTTTATCATTATGTACTGCATTTTAGGAAAGGCAAATTATATTGTAAATTTAATGGCCAAACCATTTGCTTTCAGAACTTTACAATAATCTACATAAAGATAGGATACCCCCGCTTGCCGCTGGAGAAACAATGTGAACTAGCACCAAGTCTCCTAACTGCTATGGAGGGCAAACCTCCGCCTCAACAAGACAGGTAAGCTAGATTTCAGCCCTATTTGTGTCATTTGTTTTTAAAGGGGTTGTCTCATTACAGCATTTGGCAGCCTTTTGTGCTGGTTGCCAAGCAGAGCTTGTGAAATGGAGGGGCATGCTTCTCCTCCCAGCAGGGAGTATCTTAACTCTCTGCAGACACAGCCCCAAAGTGTGCATGTGAGGATTCATTCTGTGTGAGCAGGAGAAAGGGAGAGGTTCCCCGCTGTCCGAGACTAAGGCTATGTGCACACAGCAAATGACAAAATGCCATCCAAAATACAATGGCATTTCAGTATTTGCGGTCTAGACATAGCCTAAGGAATCATTGAAAAGCTAAGTGTAACTCGATAGTGTATATCTAAATGTCTCACTCTCTCTACATACTTTGTAACTAGAATGGGCATTTGACATTCAGGACTCGGAGAAAAAAAAAAAATCACCCATCTTTCCCAGTCTCTCTCACACATTGATATATCCTGCAGATTATTAAACCTCTGACCTCTACAGATCTGCAGAACAAAACTATACGCTTTATCTATTTGTGTTTACATGGGACTGCACATCTATCTCACAAGTGGTTTACGTGGGACTGCGCTTCTCTCAAGTTTTTTCACGTGGGACTGCACAGTACAGCTGTGTTCGCTCTGTTTGTAATTTACATGGGACTGCACATCTGAGTACCAAAAGTGATTTACCTGGGACTGCACAGTATAGCTGTATTCTCTATATTTTACATGGGACTGTGCATCTGAGGCACATAAGTGATTTACGTGGGACTGCGTAGTACAGCTGTGTTCTGACTGTGATTTACGTGGGACTGACATTTGTAACAAAAGTGTTTTACGTGGGACTGCACAGTATAGTCTCTGTCTCTTGTCTGCGACCTGGGCAAGACGTGCCACTCAGCCGAAGCCAGTAACACAGTAGCTGGGTGTAACCCAACCTGGGCTTCAACTCTGTTGCTAAGCACATATAAATCAGCCGGTTCTTAAAAACCATAGCACTTTACCATAGCACTTTGCTGATGGTATCCAAGGATGGACATGCTTACATTTTGGTTCCCCTCATTTTAAACTATGACCTATGTAGTGAGGCAACCCCTTTAATGTGCATTATATGTTCACATGGCTGATTCTTGCACAGATTCAGCGCTGAATATGCTTCAGAATCCGCGTCCAAATCTGACTGCAATCTGCCTTACAGTCTTTCTAATGGAAAATCTGTTTACACAACGCTTATTTCCACTGATTTCTTTTACATGTCATGGGGACTGACATGTCAATTCCTGAGGCAGATTTTGTGCTGAATCCTCACCAAACATTATGTAGGAGGCTGAAAATCTGCCTCTGAAATTCAGATTCACATCCAAAATTCATTCTTACTTGCCTGGAATTTGTTCATGGATTCCATGCCAATTCAGTGCTGCAAATCTGCCGTGTACCCTAATTTCAATTATCAACATAATGCAGTTGGGTAAAGTTAGCCTCTACAAACTACAAGCTACAGTTTACAGGGACCTGAACTGGGAACACTTAGGGTGCTTTCACACAGTGCGTTTTTGATGCTGCTTTTTTATGCGTTTTTTTTGCACAGGAAGGCACAGCAATTAATGCTGTACATTGCTGCACAAAGATCATGACAAAAATCGCGATTTTACTGCGAATTTTGTTGAGATTTTTGCCGCGATTTTAGTGCAGCAATGTACGGCATTAATTGCTGTGCCTTCCTGCACAAAAAACGCATCAAAAACGCACTGTTTGAAAGCACCCTTAAGCAGATTGCAATTTATGATGATCAGGTGCTGTCTATTTGATTTTAAGTCTATGGATAGTTGTTCTGATCTGTAAATGGTTTTCAGTTAGTCAGCTAACTTCAGAGAGTTTGGCCTCCAAATCCTTTTTTTTTTTGTGTTCATCTAACTTATTGCTGGTCTGACTCTTTTTGGTTTACCTTCTACCTTAGGCTGCGTTCACACGGGGGGGTGAGAAGGACAGATTCCGTCCAAAAAACCGGACGGAAGATGGTGCTTTCTCAATGTTTTGCCGCCGGACCGCCAGCGGCAAAACCGCCGGGCGGAAAACCCGTGCAGTGGGGACTGCTGTACGGGTTTTCCATAGAGCACAGTTGTGCTAATTTTCAGCCGGTTTTTCAGGCGGTCTGAAAAACCGCAAACCGTCTGAAAAACCGACCGAAAACCCGTGCCGTGGGGACATGCCCTTAGAGTCTTGTTCTTGTCATCTGGGCCGAACAAAAAATATAGGTTTAATCTCTTCAAGTGCAGATTTATTTATTCTTCTAGCCGTTCATGCCACACGTAAGGGGATGTTCACACGGCGTTTTTTTGATACATGTTTGGATACATTTTCTGTGCAGCAGAAACGTACCCTACAGTTTTTAAATAGGGTGTCTGATGCGTAAAACGGATCAAGAATTCACAAGTCAATTCTTTGATCAGAATAGTTAAATCCATCTGAAAGACTATGTAAAAGATGTATCGTCAGAACAGCGATACATGTTTTTACATTGCTTTCTTTTTTGTTTTTAACTCTGTTTTTTTGAATTTTTCATTGAAATAAAGAACATGTATTGAAAAGAGGAACATGCATTATCGTACAATGAAATAACATAAAACAGACATCGTCTTCGAATCAAATGTCAGGACAAGCATTCTAATATTAATCTGTCCAATAATAAAAATCGAAAGAGAAAAAAAATTAAACAACATAACCCAGAGGAAGACACAAAACACAAGACATTAGGGAATCAGCAAGAACAAGAAAGCATAAGTTCGCAGTATAACTTGGAGTGTTAAATTATTAATCATGAATGACACGATTGGTGTCCTAAGGTTTCCATATGATGTCAAGGGATTTCATGTCCCTGACTTCCCTAATACGAGAGCACAGGTCCAATCTTGACAGAATAGAAGTCTTGTTTCCAATATTTTGCTGTTAAAGGGGTTGTCACGTTATAAAAGTTGGCAATGTTTTATGCTGGTTGCCAAGCTGAGCTTTTGAAATGGAGGGGCGTGTTTCTCCTCCCAGAGGACGTATCTTCATTCTCTGCAGACACGCCCCCCCAAGGTGTGCACGTGATGATTCATTCTGTGTGAACTGGGGGAAGGGAGGGGTTCTCAGCTGTCATTGGAAGTGAAAAGCGAAGTGTAACTCGATAGTGTATATCTAAATTTCTCGCTTTCTCCACATACTTTGTAACTAGAATGGGCATTTGACTTTCAGGACTCTGGGAAAGATGGGGGATGTTTTTTTTTTCCTCTGTGTGTGTCTCTCTCTCACAGTGATATATCCTGCAGATTTTTTACACCTCTGACCTCTACAGATCTGCAGAACAAAACGATCTGGTTATTTGTTTGTGTTTACGTGGGACTGCACATGATATTTACGTGGGTCCGCCGATGCAGGACTGCACATCTTGCATGGGACTGCTGTGTTTCTCTTTCTATTTTACGTGGGACTAGAATGGGCATTTGGGACTCATGGGTGGGGAAAAATGGGTGATTCTTTCTTTCTCTTTTTTTCTTTCTCTTTCTTTCTCTTTTTTTCTTTCTCTCTCTTTCTTTCTCTCTCTTTCTTTCTCTCTCTTTCTTTCTCTCTCTCTCTTTCTTTCTTTCTCTTTTTTTCTTTCTCTTTCTCTCTTTTGCTCTCTTTCTTTCTCTTTCTTTCTTTTTCTTTCTCTCTTTGTTTGTGTTTACGTGGGATTGCACATGAGATTTACGTGGGTCCACCGATGCAGGACTGCACATCTTACATGGGACTGCTGTGTTTCTCTTTCTATTTTACATAGGACTAGAATGAGCATTTGGGACTCATGGGTGGGGAAAAATTGGTGATTCTTTTTCTTTCTTTCTTTTTCTCTTTCTTTCTCTTTCGTTCGTTCTTTCTTTCTTTCTTTCTTTCTTTCTTTCTGTCCTTTCTTTCTCTTTCTTCTTTCTCTCTTTCTTTCTTTCTTCCTTTCTCTTTCTCTCTTTCTTTCTTTTTCTTTCTCTTTCTTTCTTTCTTTTTCTTTCTTTCTTTTTTTTATTTCTTTATCTATTTATTTATTTTTCTTTATATCTTTCTTTATCTTTCTTTCTTTCTCTCTCTTTCTCTTTCTTTCTCTCTCTCTCTCTCTCTCTTTCTCTCTCTCTCTCTTTCTCTCTCCGCGGGGCAGAAAGCTGCGCTCCAGTCAACTAATATAAGATTGGCATGAAGTGAGCTGAACAAACAGATTTTGATTGGAAGTGGCCGCAGTACCCGCTATTGTCAGCAGATAGCACTTAAGTCACAGTAGCTGTGATGATTGGTTAGCGGTGACCACAATAATAATGTGGAGTGTCTGCTTCGCAGAGTATGTGGCTAGAGGGGGGGAGGGGTAACTGTCCCCCTTTTTCTATCAGCAGTGTTCACTTTAACTCAGTGGTAAGAGTTAACTTGTGGCTGTGGAGCAGCAAGGTGTGCTGAGCAGACGAGCTGCTTTATCCCACTGTAGGGCTGACTACTGAATATCAGTACTTGGTGCTAGTTAGAAAGTGACCTGAGATGTTAATGTGTCTCTATGGTGGGTAGCGTCTTATGCTTTTCTCAGGCTTATTCCCTCCGTTGGGGCCAGACAGACTGAGGGTAGAGCCCAAGAACAGGTGGCAGAGTGGCTGGGTTTGTTAGTGGTAGCAGCCGCCGTTCCTCCGCTCCTCCAGCACTAACCACAGGCCAGGGGCTCTCTGGTTTCCACCGTCCGGGATCGCTGTGCTCCTCTGAGCACAGCAGGCGGCCGGCCGGCGGGCAGAGATAGTGGTGTTGCCTTCTGCAGACGGGGCCTCGCACTTGTGAACTGTCTGATGGCTCCGATGTGGGAGGAGGGGGTGCACCCCCTGTGCTGCTGCGACTGGTTTTGTTTGCTCCCGGCCTGTGAGAGGTGGCTAGGCAGGTGAGAGTCTTCCACTCCGTGTGCCGCACCTTGGTGTGCATCCGCTGTCCGTGGGCTAGGCAGAGCAGGTGCCCGTGCACTCTCTACAAGCCCGGAAGAGGCACCTGGTGGGAGTGTCAGCTAGGCCTCTGCCTGCAGGCCTCAAGCGGTGCTTCTCACCGCTGCGGACCCTCGGGGAAATCAAAAAATGGCCCATAGAGAGTCCCAGCTGGGTTTTTGTGGCTGTGGAGATTCGGATGGCAGAGAAATCCCCCGTATTTGGATGCCTCCGACTGGAGCCATTCTAAAAGGCGGCCATGCGTGATGCTTCTTCACTGTGCACCGTTCCTCACTCCGATCAGGACCTCCACGATGAGATCGCGGGTTTCTGATCATCTAACTTCTTGCCTCCGGGCAGGAAGTAGTAAAACCGCCATCTTTGTACACCATAAAGCATTGTCTATACAATTCAATAGGCTGTACAAATGATCGTGACCCCTAATGGTGAAGCACTCTAGGGGGACTCCATGTTAAAGTAAAAAAAAAGTATTAAAGTGTAAAAAACCAAAATATTAAAAGTTCAAATTTACCCCCTTTTTTGCCAGTTTACAAATAAAAGCATAAAATAATTACAGTTACACATAATTTTATCACGTCCGTAAAAGTCCGATCTCATTGTCACACTAACCAGCATGTGACGTGGGGGGCCACTCTAATGGAGTTGATTTATTTCCACTCTGTTCTCTTTGCACTCACCTCTCACTTAGGTGACAAATTGAGCATAAATCACACCTCAAGACAGTTCCAGCACTCCCAAAATATTACGCTGCCACCACCTTCCTTCAATAATCAAAAAGGAAATTGGAGGAAAGGACTCGGATCCAAAAATACCACTTACCAACGATTACTGGGTTACCTCATTGCTCTCCAGCAGTTACAGCGTTAAAACACTTCTTCAAGGTTATGGGTTCTTAAGGCAAAACAAGGACTGACTTATTAAAATGAGGTTTATTATGAAAAGGTACAGTGCTTACTTACAAAAATAAAATAAAATGACATAAAAGTAAAGGTTATGAAATAAAAGTGAGAAAACAGAGAAAATTTCTAACCGTTACAATGGTAGGTTTTCAGATCATGGGGCGTGGAAGAAACGGAACACAGCTCAATCAGCAATTGAACCCCAAACTGTGTAGAATTGGGCCAGGATTGTGTACTTTAGAGGCCACTCAGCCATCTCAGGTTTCCAAACTTACCATCAGTTAATTATGATAATAAGTTTGTACCTTATTGACAACCCATCCTTAATGAGGAGGGCTACTCACTTTGCCCACTTTGGCATCCACAAGCTACTCTTCAGTTTGACCAGGTCATTTGAACCCTGTAAAGGACACCTTCGCCAGACCAGGTTATCACCCTTTATCTCTGCTGTTTTATTGCCTGGGCGTGGCACGGGGTAAAACTGGTTTTGGCTTTGTCATATACTATTGGAGTTTGTATATTTAAAGGGACAATAAAAATGCAATGCTTATTAGATAGAGAGTGGACATGTAAACAAGAGGTAAGAGAAATAGTTTTAAGGGGCTATATGATATACCACAGATCAAGGCTACAAATTCCATTTGCAAGGGGGAGGGAGGGTTCTTATAAGTCACTGAAATATAGGATGTACAATACATGCCTGGCTACAAACAATACAGAATACGTACAATACTTTACATACACCTCTACATAACATATAGTTCTATCACCGCTACAAAACAGACGTTATGATCATATCATTGCTCTTCTGCCCATTTTCTGCACAATCATTTATCTTGTTTTGATTAAACACTGTGGAAACAGCTCACCATCATCATGCAGAATCCTGCAGCCACGGTAATTGGAAAAGGAAGAGTAGATCCGCACCAAATTCCATAAAAAATATATCAAACCTTTAATGTACAAAACATCTTATAAAAAACTTCCAAAGAAGTGGACATCACAACAAGGCAGGTAAAAATATATTTCACCAACGCGTTTCGATCTACACGATCTTATTCATGGCTCTATTGTTATACAAATGGGAAGATCCATATATAGTCACTACCTAAGCCCCACCTCAAAACTTTTATTTATACATAAGAACAATCAATACAAACATAAAAAACAAATACAATATAACATTTATATATCTTCTGAGAAATACTCCACATATGATCAAAAATCTGACCGGTAATTCAAACCTTGAGGGTGAGCAGTATCTAAGCATAAGATCCTGAGAATTCCTGAGCATTGAAAATAACTTAGATCTCCATCGTGCTGATAAAAGAAATGCTTGGAAACATTTGAGTGATTATTTGTATGCAACTTTTTAGCAATGTGTTCCTGTATCCTTATTTTTAGCTTTCTCGTAGTACAACCTACTTAAGATTTTTTACAATGTGTACATGTTACATAATACACCACATAGGATGTATTACAGTTTATAAATTGCCTAATGACATAAGGCTTGGGACTCGAACTACCTAAAATTTCTTTAATGCTGCATACAAACTTACATACACAACAGTGGTTGTTAGCACATTTGTAAAAACCGCGACAAGACAACCAACTATTGCGGCTTCCACCAGACGTCTGAACTAAGCTTGGAGATAGAATACTGCCTAAAGTAGGTGAAGGTGACAGGAGAGGGCAAGGGATTGGATATAGCGGGTGAAGGTCAGATCAGAATCTAGTATAACCCCCAGACAGCGGGCCTGCTGCCTATGAGAAATGGTGGTACCACATACAGAAACAGAAGTAGCCCGGGTGGGGGGTTGGTTACTAGATGGCGGAAAGACAAGAAGTTCAGTTTTAGTGAGGTTTAATTTCAGATGGAGAGAGGACATGATGCCAGAGACAGCGGACAGTCACTGGTGTTTTGTAGGAGAGTAGGACTGATGTCATGGGTGTCATCAGCATAGAGATGACATTTCCCTGATCACATTTACCGTATTCTTGTCAATAATGTATAAAAATTGAAAATCTGCAAAAAAAAGTGAAATTTTGAAATTTCACTTCCACTTTGCTTTAATTCCTGTGAAACACCTAATGGGTTAATAAACTTCCTAAATGCGGTTTTGAATACTTTAAGGGGTGTAGTTTTTTAAATGAGGTCATTTATGGGGGTATCTAACATACAGGTCAATCAAAGTCACGTTAGAACTGGACTGGTCCCTAAAAATATGTATATTGCAAATTTTCTTGAAAATTTGAAAATTACTACTAAATTTCTAAGCCCCCTAATATCATTAAAAAAAAAAGACATTTAAAAAAAATGATTCCAAACTACAGCAGACATAGGGTAGATGCTAGTTATAAACTATTTTGAGTGGAATAACTATCTGTCTTACATGCAGACATTTTTGAAGTTTGAAATTGGTAAATTTTTCACATTTTTCACGATAATTTGATATTTTTCACAAATAAACAATAATTTTTTGGACCAAAATTTCTTACTATCTTAAAGCACAATGTGTCATGAGAAAACAGTCTCTGAATCACATGGATAGGTTAAAGTGTCAAAAAGTTATTCTCACATAAAGTGACACATGACAGATTTCAAAAATGGGGCTCTGTCAGAGAGGCCAAAACTGGCTCCGGCGGTAAGGGGTTAAGGATTCCTCCTCATATGTAACTATTAAGCCCATTAATCTTAACGAACACTCTGAAAGGATATCATTCCATTTTGTCATAAACTCTTCATTATAAACAGTTGTAGGCAATTTTTTTTATACGGAGACCATGCAGTGTCATGTGTTTCTCTTTCACAAAGTATTTCTCAAGTTGTAACATACCCTGTCGTAAATCTGTATTGTCCATAGATTCTTTCTGACCGCTTGAAAATATATCCATACGCTGGTCTAATCTTTTGGTACAATCGTCCACATTTCGCATTGAGTACACATCCATCCATATTAACTTTGTATAGGAAACGTATTTCTCCAAACGAATTTCAAGGAGGCACCACAGCAAAACTTAGACAGGAGCACGTTACTGATTGCCAACACCAGTGTTGATTAACCCCTTAACGCCCGCCGACTTTTGATGACGGCTGGTGCGGGTCGTTCATTTGCAGCGACGTCTTTAGACGTCGCTGCAGACATCGGAGTTTGCGGCTCCGGGCGCCGCAATTGCGCTGGGATTGGGGCTGTACTACACAGCCCTGATCCCAGAGCATCCCCTGCGAGCACCGGGTAGCGGTGGAAACCTCCGCAACCCGGTGCTTTAACCCTTTAATTGCGGCGGTGCGTTACCGAAGCACAATCAAAGGGTTCCCCTGCTCTGTCGGGTTTTCGGAACACCCGGTGACGGATCCAAATAAAGTATCAACTATTGCGTTTTTCGGATCCGCTTTCCGGATGCGTTTTTGACTTACCATCCTGATTTGAACATCGGACAAGCAGATAGGGTCAGTGGTTACTTTAAATACAGAACTATATGTTCGTTTGAATGTTGACCTTTTATCTGATGGTACAACTTATGAGAAGTTGCGTAAAGAGCCAACAAAGAGTTTCGTGTAGATTTTGAAAAGATATTAAATGAAGGTTTGGCTACAGGTATTTTTTTTTTTTTTCACATTCAAAAAACGTAATTTTATTCAAGAAAATTAAGTATTACAAATAGTAGCGTAAAGTAAAATAACAGATGTGCGGATTTCCGCACCAGTAATGCATGTATCATAAATGTACATATCAAAACCAAGACATGTAATCAAATCAGAATAATGATCTAAACAAGTTACATTAACTTCTCATTATAATCTAACGTATTGTGCAATGGTGTACTAACACCAAATCCCACAACTGGAGTACAATAAATGACTACAGTTACATAGACAAATAACACACTATTGCTACAGGTATTTTTACTCAAAGGGAATATGAATTTTTGAACATAAAATTTACGGTTTTTCATTTATTACCGAAATTGCACAAGAAATCATTTCCACCACTAATGCGGCCGATTGTGGTTGGTATTGGTTCAATGCATGAGAATTTGTGTCAGTGGATTGATTCATTATTGCAGCCAATTATGCCTTTATTGTCCAGGTTATTTAAAAGATTCAAAACATGTTTTGAATGTGGTGGAGACTGTTAGTTGGAAACCTGAATATTCCTGGATTGTGTGTGACAGTCATTTTACTCATGTATCCCACATAATTTACGCATTATTGCAATTTTGTGGAAAGATATTTTGACTATTCTCAGGAGTTGAGGGGATTTGTCCTTATGGTTTTGCAGTATTTGTTGTCACATAACTTTTTCATGTTTTATTTACAGAGAGTTGGTGCGTCTATGGGGGCAAAGTTCTCGCCGTTGTTTGCAAATATTTTTGTGGCGTGGTGGGAGAGTTCAATATTTTTTCGGAAAGTAACCCTTTTGTGTCAGACATCGTGTGGTACGGCCGCTACATTGACGATATTGTAATAGTCTGGTCTGGGGATGTCGCGGCCGTGCCCCACTTTGTCCAATACATTAATGGGAATTTGTGCAAATTAAAATTTACTGCAAATTGGTACAAAAATTAAATTGTTGTTTTGGATCTGAGTCTCTAAGCAGATTCGGTATCTGGATCCATTGTTACAAACACCTATAGAAAGGACATAGCAGGGAATACCATCTTAAGAGCTAGCTCTTGTCACCCAATGCACACAAAGAAATCTGTACCTGTAGGAGAGTTGTTTCGGGCAAGTAGAAATTGTTCTACAGAGGAATTATATTTGAAGGAGTAATTGAAGGTTTGTAAAAGATTACATGATTGTGGCTATCCTGATTGGTTGTTGAATCGGGCAAAAAGGATTGTAAGGTATAGATCTAGAAGTGATTTGTTGAATTTTCAGAGGAATATTGAAAAGGAAAAATATCCCGACTTTTGTAACAACCTATAGCGAGGAATTTTCACAAATCAAGGCTATAGTTAATAAATACTTACCAATTTTAGAACAAGATGATATCTTGCGGTTGTTCTTGAAGGATGGTTGCAGATTTTCTGCTTGTAAAGCGCCTTTAGGCAGTATTCTATCTCCAAGTTTAGTTCAGACGTCTGGTGGAAGCCGCGATAGTTTGTTGTCTTGTCGCGGTTTTTACAAATGTGCTAACAAATGCTGTTGTGTATGTAAGTTTGTATGCAGCATTAAAGAAATTTGAGGTAGTTTAAGTCCCAAGCCTTATGTGATTAGGCAATTTATAAACTGTAATACGTCCTATGTGGTGTATTGTGTAACATGTACATATTGTAAAAAAACTTAAGTAGGTTGTACTACGAGAAAGCTAAAAATAAGTATAAAGGAACATATTAGAGATGCTAAAAATTTGCATACAAATAATCCCTCAAATGTTTCCAAGCATTTCTTTTATGAGCACAATGGGGATTTAAGTTATTTTCAATTCTCAGGAATAGAAAAGGTTAATAGGCCAGTTAGGGGTGGTGACTGGAGATGTGCGCTCCTGAATAGTGAAGCATTTTGGATCTTATGCTTAGATACTGCTCACCCTAAAGGTAATTACAGGTCAGATTTGGTATCATATTATTGATCATATATGCAGAGTATTTCTCAGAAGATATATAAATGTTATATTGTATTTGTTTTTTTATGTTTGTATTGATCTTATGTATAAATAAAGTTTCGAGGTGGGGCTTAGGTAGTGACTATATATGGATATTCCCATTTGTATAACAATAGAGCCATGAATAAGATTGTCCAGATTGAAACGCGTTGGTGGAATACCTTTTTACCTGCCTTGTCGTGACGTCCACTTTGGAAGTTTTTTATAAGATGTTTTGTACATTAAAGTTTTGATATATTTTTTATGGAATTAGGTGCGGATCTACTCTTCCTTTTTCATTTATCTTGTTTGCTGAATTTGCATTTTTTGGTCATTTCACGTCCCCAAAAATGTTACATGTATTCCAAACTGGTACCAATAAAAAGTACACTTCAGCCAGCAAAAAATGCACCATCACTCATGTCCGTAAGTAGAAGTACAAAAAAGTTATTTGTGGCAAAAAATGGTGTTGTGGCAAATATTTGAAAAATCGAAAATGTTTTTTTTTTTTTTTTACGGTACCAAAACATAAATCCCTATATGTTTGGTATTGCCAGATTCGTATCAATCTGTAGAATACGGATAACACACGGATCAAATACCATAAAAGCAAAACACCTGCAAACATGTCGCAAGTACATTTTTTTCCCCCACATATTGCCCCACAATTTTTTTTTGCGGTTTCCCCATATAATGAATAGTACAGAGACTAACACCATTAGAAAGTACATCTTGTCCCCCAAAATAAAAGCCCCCATTTGTAGATGGAAAAATAAAAAATAAAAAGTTATGGCTCTAGGAAGGCGGGGAGGGAAAAACGAATGTGACAAAAAAAATAAGTCCTCAGCGGGAAGGGGTTAAATTTCTTAAATGCTTTTTTGTTTTCATTTCCTCCCTGATGTGTTCACTTATTCACATTTGCTTTTTTTCTGTTGTTAAACGGTTTATTCCCATAAAGTATTCACCTCTCACAGTGAATGTTTAAAGATGATGTTTCCCATTTAGTATCTGTTTTCTCATTTTTGAAGACCTTGTTCCCAGTTAATAAGGTTAGGTGCCTCTTCCTTAACATCTGAACATCTTCCTTAAAGGGGTTTTCTTGCTACAAAGATCATATCTGTAATGATGGGGACAGTAAAAATAAGCACTTTTGCCATTGGCTTGTATTATCATTGTGTATAGCAGCTATTGGCTAATCTGTAAGTGTCTACAGCTTAATCTGAAGCCTGGAGTCGGGCCTCGCCCCTTTGCTGTGATTGTCTGCCTGATATTTAGTTCAGCACTGGTCGGGACACACCCCCTGTGCTGTGATTATTTGCCTACACTCTCTATGCTTACTCTCCTCCGAGCTGTGTAAAAATGAAACTGTCTTCCTCAGCTTTTTGTTCTAGGTGCTGGCTAAGTGTGTAATAACGGCTATGCTCTTCTCCCAGTGATAGCTCTATGTGAAGAATCTGGGCAATTACTAAGTCTCTTGCTGTTAGGACATGTCTCCACTGCACAGAAAAACATCCGTTTTTTCAGCATTTTTTGTTTTCTTAAAACGCTGAAAAAACGACTAAAAACAGCTCCCATAGACTCTATTGTAAAAACGTCTTGCTGTCTCCATTGAGCTTCTATTTTCTGCTTGTTTTTTTTACTGGTCGTCTTTTGCAACATGTTGCAAAAAACGCCAGAGCAGGGCAGAAAATTTACTACACAAATCTATGTAAAGCGACAGATGTTTTCTAGTGCGCTTTCGCAGCGTTTTTTGCCGCGATTTTTTCAGTGAAAACCTACCCAGGAGATTAGTCCCACCTATGGTGGGTGTTAACAAAGTTTATACTTTTTTTTTAATTCTGCAGACAAGTTTCTGATGTGTCCTCGTTTGTATCGTTCTTAATAAAGTTATTGTTTTTGTCGCTAAGGTTTTGTGCAATTCAAGATTTTTGCACTACTAAAGTTATCTTGCTTCTCATGCTAAAAATGTTTTTTTTATGGATTTTGGAGCTAGAATACAGTTCTTTACATTCTTTTGGTGCTTAAATCCTTTTCTTGGAAGATTTTATCGCTAATAAATTTATGTAGCTTCTGACGCTAAAAATACTTTTTTTTTATGGATTTTGGCGCTAAAATACTTTTTTTTTTTTTTTTTTACAGATTTTGGCGCTAAAATACCTTTTCATATGGATTTTGACGCTAATAAATTTATCTCGCTTTTGTAGGCAAAAATCCGTTTTTTTTTTTTGTTTTTTTTTTTTTTTACAGATTTTGCCGCTAAACTCCATATTTTTACGGATTTGGGCACTAATAGTTATCTCGCTATTGTCGCTAAAAATCTGTTTTTTTTCAGATTTTGGAGATAAATCCGTAAAAAACGTATTTTAGTGCCAAAATCTGTAAAAAAAAATTATTTTTGGCGACAAAAGCGAGAGAACTTTAATAGCGCCAAAATCCGTAAAAAAAAACCTATGACAGTCCGTAAGAAAACGGATTTTAAGCGGCAAAAGCGAGATAACTTTATTAGTGCCAAAATCCGTAAAAAAACCCTTATTTTTGACGAAAAAAGCGAGATAATCTTAATAGCGCCAACATCCGTAAAACGACTACAAGATTACATATAGATGCAATAATGTGCTTCACATCCCCTTTTGTAGGGCTAAGTTGCATCCAACGGCTTAATTTATGCATACATTAAAAAACAAGCCAAGCAAAAAAAAGCGCATAAAAACGCGCCAAAAAACGCAAATCGCGGCAAAAAGCGGCTGTTTTTTCAGCTGCTTTTGACAGGCAGTAGAAAAAAACCTCTGTTTTATGATAGTTTTTAGTATTTGGTTTTCTGGTCGTTTTTTTTGCCAACTGCAGTGTAGATATAGCCTTAGAATCTAAGGCTATATCTACACTGGAGTGGACAAAAAACGACCAGAAAACCACTCTCACCACCCATCTTACACAGCCTTATACACTCTGCTCCCCCTCTACCTCTTGATAACAGAGGGGCGGAGCCAGTTTGATTTACTCACATTTTTGTTTCACAGTTTCATGGGATCATGTAACTGTATAATGGTCTTTGTCCCCCACGTCACGGTTTTCATCCGAGGTTTTTTAGCCGGTTTCTCCGGTCTTTGAAATACGGGGTGAAAACTTTTATCCACCGCCTGGCAATCTTATGGATGAAACCCGTGCTCGTTTATGTTACTCAAAGTGCATGGGTTATATCTCGCAGCCTGAAGGGTTTTCAGAACACCGGCGGCCGAAAAAAAAACATAGATCATGTTCATTCTTCCGACTGGTTTGTCGGACGGAAGCGGTTTTTCTATGATGAAGGGGGGGTAGGGCTTTTTCATCCGCTCAACCACGGAGATAAGCCTTCCCCGGCGGCTTTGTGCACGGCCTGAAAACAGTTCAAATACCAGTCGGATAAACTGACCAGTATTTCTTCTGTGCCATGTAAACGGCCCCTAACTGTGTACACCAATACAGGTGTTCTGGTTACAACGATTGCTGCTCATGAGTACTGACTATTACACGAGGTCTGCAGAGCTGTGACATCGGTATCTTACACTTGCTACCACAGAATGATTTGATGATCAGGAAGGTGCGGGGGGGGGGGGGGGGAGACGGGACGATGTCACCAATCTTTAGTGAGGTAAGACGCCTACTGGGAGGAGAGAACCGCCCCTGGATTTAAAGCTGTAAGGGGCTTGCCCCCACGGCACAGTTTTGTACCCGGTTTTTCAGATGGTTTTCAGTTTTGAAAACAGTCTGCAAACCGGGTGAAAACTTTTTTACTCGGGGACTTATGGAAAGATACCGCGCAGAAGTCCCCCCCTGCCACCCTAAGTTGAAATTTTGGTTTATATGTGACTTTTTTTTGGGGGGGGAGTATCTTTTTCACTGTAATTTACTTGATCCTATTTACAGTTTAATGCATCTCCTTATACCAGCCCTTTATCATATCAAATACTCGAGTGATTCCTCCAAGTTCACAACAGTGTTTAACCTTGCTGAAAAACCAAAGACTGTTCAACTGCTTCTGGACTTCATGTTGGATGTTCTCCTGATGCCTTATGGGTAAAATATTTCAATTTGCTTATGTTTGAGTTTTTAATGTACTGAATAAAGATTTTCTTTTACCTATTGGACATACTGATTCTACTTTACAACTTGTATGCGTATTTGTGAACATGTGTCCATTTCTTTATTGAGTTAGATACACTAATTTCTTGATTTTCCTAGATTTGTGTTAAATGAACCCCAGAATCGTCAGAGTGCACTATCTGGCCAAGGCTCCTCAGTAGGAGGGACAAGTGGAGTAGGAATCCCTCAGTTCCCTCCTGGTTTAAGCTTTTATGCTGCAAAACGAGTTGTGGGAGATAATCCATGGACAGCAGAGTGAGATATTGAATAGTGGTAAAGGTAGAACAATTTTAGCTATATAAAAAAAACTTTGGTTAGATTAGTTTATATCATTTGCTAAGATCAGGGCCGACTGGGAATAAAAATCAAGCCCTGGCACTAAGCCCCCAGCAGACCTCATACAAATCCGCTTTATAAATTCCCTTGTTCTCGCACCTCGCCCTGTCTAAAATAAACTAACTAAAAGTGCTTTCACACGGTGGGTTTTGGTGCATTTTTTGTATGTGTTTTTGGTATGCGTTTTTATGCGAAAGGCAGACAGAGCAGTTAATGCTGAAAATTTCTGCACTCAAAAAAACGCATCAAAAAATGAACCCAAAAACGCTCAGTGTGAGATCCCCTCACACAGGCAAGAAAGTAAAGGAAACTGTGATGCAGAGACCCCTCATCACTGAGTCAGGTGTGCCACTTGTTTACATCATAGGGACAGCCAACACTGACACTACTTAAGCACAAGCATAACATACAAACCCCCACCAATCCACATCAAAGTAGTAGGTCAACCGTCACATGAATACAGCCCTGATTCAAATAGAAGTAACTTACCCCTGACAGCAGAGACTCACAGGGGACGTCATCTCAGATGGGAGTTGTCTTCTTCTCCTTTTCTTCTTCTGGCCCAAACCTCACTAGATGTCTTCCCTGATGGAGTCGTTCCCTTACATTTCTTTCTTGTCTGTACAGCATGCAGGTCCTCTTCTAGTGGTCACGACTCGTCCCTGTAGAATTTATCCACAAACACATCTTAGGACTCCTTCTCCTTCCACGCACTTTCCTAATTCAATTCCCCAAACATGCATATGTTAGACCCTAAAAATTAGAAATTAAAAAATGTCAGCATAAGTGGCATGTAAATGAGGTAGACCCCCCATTTAGGTAGGTAAACAGGGCCTTCCTCCATTATTGGTAGGATAGACAGGGCCTACCCATTAACTAGCCAGGTAGCAAGGGATGTCCCCATTAACTAGCCAGACTCTCTCTGCCCGCGCGCGCGCATCCCAAGAGTACATATCTAATCTATGAGATCTATATGATAGAACCCTATCAGCGCGCCCACACTCACCGCAGACACTCCACCAGCGCGCAGCACTAAAATCTAAGCTCACAGATAACAGGGCAGTAAATTAGGGCAGGCAGGGCAGTTATACTCTAGCAGGGCAGAGGGGGTATTTAGTCCAGGCAAGAGGCCGGGGTGAGGTGGTGGTGTGGGGTATTTTAGCACAGGCAGGGCCAGGTGGCGGTATATAGGCCAGGCAGGGCCACAGGGGGTATATAGCCAGGCGGGCCAGGGGGTATTATAGCCAGGCAGGGCCAGGGGGGTATACTAGCCAGGCAAGGGACCAGGGGGGGTTTAATTGCAGGCAGGGCCAGGGGTATTTTAGGCCAGGCAGGGCCAGGGTGTATTTAGACAAGGCAGGGCCAGGGGGGTATTTGACCAGGCAGGGCAGGTGGGTATTTAGCCAGCAGGGCTAGCGGGGGTTGTATTTCGCAGGCAGGGCCCAGGGGGTAATATTAGCCCAGGCTAGGGGGCAAGGGGGTTATTTAGCAGGCAGGGCCAGGGTGAGTATTTAAGCAGGCCAGGGGGCAGGGGTATTTAGCCAGGCAGGGAGCCAGGGGGTATTTAGCCAGGCTAGGTCCAGGGGGTATTTAGCCAGGCAGGAGCCAGGGGCGGTATTTAGCCAGGAGGGCCAGGGGGTATTTAGCCAGGCAGGGCCAGGGTGTATTTAGCCAGGCAGGGCCAGGGGTCGAGTATTTAGCCGGCCCAGTGGCCAGGTGGTATTTAAGCCAGGCAGAGGCCAGGGGGTATTTAAGCCAGGCAGGGCAAGGGGGGGGTATTTAGGCACAGGCAGGGCCAGGGGGTATTTAGCCAGGCAGGGCCAGGGGTATTTAGGCCAGGCAGGGCCAGGGGTGTGTATTTAGCCAGGCTGGAGGCGGGCCCATGGGGTAGTGTATGGGGTATTTAGCCAGGCGGGAGGGGCCAAGGGGGACGGGTGTTATATTTAGCCAGGCGTAGGATATAGGCGCCGCAGGGTGGGGTATTAGATCAGGAGAAGGGGCCAGGGGGGTATATAGGCAGGCGAAGAAGAACGGGGGTGTATATAGCCAAGAGAAGAGAAGATACACAGGGGGATATCGCTAGGCAGGGGGCCAGGGTTCCACTCCCCCCACCTCCACCCCGCCACCCCCCCCTCTGCCTCGTGTCCACTTGGGCCCCCCGCGGATCCCTGGCGATCAAGCCAGGAGTGGGCCAGCGCCCCCCCCCCCCCCCCCCCCCCCCCCCCCCCCCCCCCCCACCCCCCCCCCCCCCCCCCCCCCCCCCCCCCCGCCCTGGTTATAGCTGGCCTATAGTGGCCTAGGGGGACGCGGATTAATAGCTAGGCATCTCGCGCGCACAGGGGACTATAGCTGCCAGGTAGAGCGGTGTGTATGCCAGCCTGATGGTTTATATGAGATACGCAGGGCAGGGGTGTGATAGCACACGCGCATATGAGTTGTAGTGAGAGAACTAGGCAGGCCAGGGGGATTGTAGCTAGCGGCAAGGAGGGGATGTTGAGCTAGCCTGTGTGTGAAGGGGGGTGATAAAGTAGATAGGCATGAGTATATAACTAGGCAGGGGGCCAGGGGGATATAGCCAGGCATGGTATATAACTAGGCAGGGGACCAGGGGGATTTACTAGCCAGGGGCCTGGGGGATATAGCCAGGCAGGAGTATATAACTAGGCAGGGGCCAGGGGGTAATAGCTAGCCAGGGCCCAGGGGAGGTGGATATAGCCAGTGGTGCCGGGTATATAGCTAGCCAGTGTGCCAAGGGTGTGTGTGTGTAGCCAGGCAGGGGCACTAGTAGACGTGTAGGTATGGTGTGAAGAGAGTCTATTGCTGAAGTGGAGCCAGGGGCTGGAGGACTTCTCGCACTCGCGGCACAGGGGATATAAGATACCGCCGCCCCCCCAGCCGTCCCCACCTTGTGGATATAGTCCAGGCATTGTGAGAGTAGGAGAAGATATATACTGAGAGATAGGGGCCGAGAGGAGAGGATATGTGTCTCGCAGCTCGCCAAGGGCCTGGGGTGTGTGTGTAGATATAGAGACAGGCACGCGCCCCAGGTTGCTGATAAGTTGGGCTTTGACGCCCGAGAGGGTGTGGGTATCCCTCCCTCCTCGCCCCCACCTCCCCCCCCCCCCGCGCCCCCCCGGGCCAGGGTGGAGTGGTGAGAGAGAGAGAGAGGCATGCGCGCCAGGGGTATATAGCTCGCAAGGCCAGTGGGGATTCGGGGATGAGAGATCAGCAGCTCGCGCTAAGGGGCGCGGATTGATTGTGTTGAGGGGCAGTTGGCGCACAGGGGAGCGGCAGGAGAGAGATAGAGAGCTAGCCAGGGCCAGGGGGATATAGCCAGGCAGGGACATGAGGTATATAGATAGGCAAGGGGCCATGGCGGTACTATAGCTAAGCAAGGGCCCAGGGGGATATGCCAGGCAGGTCAAGGGGGATATTAGCAGGCAGGGGCCAGGGGGATATAGCCAGGCAGGGGCCAGGGGGATATAGCTAGGCAGGGGCACGGGGGATATAGCTAGGCAGGGGCCAGGGGGATATAGCTAGGCAGGGGCCCAGGGGGATATAGGCTAGGCAGGGGCCAGGGTGGGATTATAGCTAGGCAGGGGCCAGGGGGTATAGCTAGGCCAGGGGGCCAGGGGGATATAGCTAGGCAGGGGAAAGGGGGATATAGCTAGCCAGGGCAGGGGCGATATAGCTAGGCAGGGGCAAGGGGGTATAGCCTGCGCAGGAGTATATAGCTAGGCAGGGGCCAGGGGTATCATAGGACAGCCAGGGGGATTTACACAGGCAGGAGTATATAGCTAAGGCAGGGCCAGGGGGGTACTTAGCCAGGCAGGGGCAGTAAGTAGTTAAAAAAATTAAAGATCTTTACTCACCTGATGTCTTTCCCTCCTATTCTACCAAAGTCCGTCCGAGCGGCCGCTCACTCCCGGGTGGGGCCGCGGAGGCAGGGCGCGTGAAGTCATCACATCGCGCGCCTGAACCGCGGCATCCTGGGAGCTAGCAAGACGGGATCAATATATCCCAGATGCTCTGCCTTCGGCTGCTGCTTGCACCCGCGGTGCAGCGGCCGGCCCGTGATGGCTGCAGGATGGAGTCAGTGACCCCCAGAGACCAGAGAGCTGATAGAGACGGGGGCGACATATCGGACCCCTGCCAAGGGGTCAGGACGCTTATAGCGACCATTGCGGCCCCTTGTGCGTGCGCCGGCTCTTCGGCGCCCGAGGGGGGGGGGGAACTCCGACCATTGCGGGCTGCCCGAGCGCAACTGCGGGACGGACCCCAGCGGCCCGGACCCCAGCGGCCCGCCGGGAAAGTGCCCGGCCTTGCCTATGGGCAGGTCGGGCCTGCTAAGATGTTTTGATTAAGGAAACCACAGTATATATGTTTTAGGAACATGATATTTATGTGGTTTGAACTACAGGGAGTTCCCGACTTACGTTGTTTCGACATACGACTGTCCCCTAGTTACGAACGGGGAATTAGGGTCGTGGCTCTGTGTGCTGACGTACACAATAGCTGGTCACGCAACATATATCAGGATCGCCGTAAGTCAGGGGACATACTGCAGGTAAATGCAGCCGTAACAAGCCTGCCCCTCATCGCACACAGCGATCGATCACTGCTTTAAACTCTGTGTGTCTTGCATGCATGTGTTCCTAGCAGTCAACCTCTCATACCTAGCTTACTGTGCATTTGACAAGCCACTAAATCGGTGTCGGGCACTGTAATTGGTCCCTCCTCCATCATTACAGGCTGTATCTGAGGCAACGACCAATGAGAGGCGCCTGTGTTGTGGGGTGGTATAGTGATGAGCTCACTGATGTAGGGTCTACACAGACACGGGGAAAAGTTTAGCTGCGCAGTGGAGAGGACCAGAAACAGGAGAGGAGTGGATGCTGTCGGGGAGCTTCCGTGTGCTGGCTGACGGCCTACTCTCCATGATTCTTCTTGAAGCAGGATGATGTATTGACCCACAGGCAGCTCATTTCGGCTAGTGCCCGGTATCCTGGGTCCTAGAGGCCAATAAGTTCAATACTCTTATCAGGCTGAAGAATGTTACTGCTATTTGTCAGGCTAAGAAACATGTGCAGCTGCAGAATAATCACTTGGTTAAGGGGGGGCAGAACTAAACTTCATAGGGCCCCACAGGAAAGTCAAAGTGAGCCCCACCACTGTGACAGAATGTACTAGAGTAATTACAGTGCTCTTCAGCACATAATAAGATACAAATCACTTCCTTGAACACTGGCTGCCCCCTTTTGTCTAATATGGAGCTTTTGGTCACTATACTAAACATTACATGTCCCCCTTATGAATTGACCCATTAAAGAATTGTTGATGTGTAGTAAGGCCACCCTTCTCCACCCACTCAATCCTATATCCATATGGCTGTTGTCACTATACAGGCAGTCCACTCTGATTAGAACATGTTGTATTATCATGTGATGGACATGTGGTACATGTAGTCCACAGTATTAGCTTCTGTGAACATGGAAACTAAAAATGCCAGCAGCTACCCAACACTTGTTAAACACAAGTGCTAATCAGCACAGCATCCTATTAGTAAAGTTGTAGTATGCTGGCATTTGTAGTTTCCATGTTCTTCGCAGTTAGTAGATAGTGGAACTACAAGTGTAGTATCCACAGCAAGCAAAACATGTTAAACACACACATAGTACTAATCAGCATCATACATACATTGTACATGCTGTGGTTGTATGCTGGCATTGAAGTGTGGAACATACCAGTGCACTGCTGCCACAACCAACATGTACAATTACGTGTTCCCCACCCCCTCCCCCCAACCACCCCCCTTCCCCCCCCCCCCCCCCCCCCCCCCCCCCCCCCCCCTCCCCACCCCACCCCCCAACCCCCCGCACCCCCCCCCACACCCCCCCCCCCCGCGGTCGCCCACCCCCCACCAGTCAGGCGTAGATATTGTGTTGTGTACAAAGTGCACAACGTGTGTGTTCGAATATATATAGAAAGTCACTATGTATGTAACCCGGGGACTGCCTGTAATGGGGCAAAATCCGAGTTTAGACTACTTCAAGAAAAGTTTTTTGTCTGGTGTTTAAAGAGAATGTGTCCTAAGAAAATGATGCATCACTTCAATCATGTTTTATGTTAAACATATTTAAGAATTTTTGTTTTTTTTTACTATTTTTCATGTCACTATATATTTAACATTTTTTTTAAATTCATAATGTCTTAGTAACAGACTGATATTTCCTGTTCTGTAGTAATCGCTTTTAAACAGTCTATTCAGCTTCATCATGGGCAGGATTATAATGGAAGGTGACACCTATATTTACAGCGGGTGAAATAAGTATGTCGAGATGTCCATAAATTATGTGTAATAATGAGAAAAGACACAAGAAATGTATTGAACGCGCTTTCTGAAATTTTGTTCCATACTTGGTACAAAACGCCTTCTGTATGAAAAAACTAGTCGTGCATAGCTCAGTTGTGATTTTGGCTTTTTCTTCCACACAAATACTTTTCAAATCCTGAAGGTTCTGTGGACTCCTTAAATGAACTTTAGTTTCTTCCCTAGATTTTCTATTGGATTTGGGTCGTTTCATCTTCATTATCCTGCTAGATGGCAGCAGATTTTGTGTCGCTCGCAGAGAATGTCAGCAGCGGCGCTATTTGTCCAATCTTATTAACCCTCTTCAGTTATACTGTAGTTTAACAGTGTGTATGCTAACAAACAAGCACGTTATCAACCATGATGTTCCCACGTCCAAACTTCACTGTTGGTATGGTGTTTTTGGGGTGATATGCAGTGCCTTTTGACTCCAAACGTGGTGTACATTATGGCATCCAAACAGTTCAGTTTTGGTCTCATTTGACCAGACTATATGCTCCCAGTATTTCATAGGCTTGTTTAAATGTTGAGCAAACTTTAAACGTGTTGGAGCATGCTTTTTGTTTAGCAACAGAGTCTGGTGTCTTAGCATGCATTCAAGTCATGGAGGTTGAGTGCATTACTTATTGTTTTCATTGAAACAATTGTACCTGCTGATTCCAGATCTTTCTGTAGCTCTCCACTGGTGGTCATGATCTTGGACAACTATTATTGGATGTGTGTTCTCTCCTCTTATGTATTATTTTAACTCCTCGGTCTGAAGTCTTGCTCGTGGAGCACCTTGTTGTGGTCGATTGATGATCTTTCACAACTTCCTAGTTTATGGCCCAAATCAGGTGGTTTATGGAGCCTTCAGTGTTCTAGAAAGTCCTTTGTATACCTATCGACCACCAGTATGTTTTGTACAACTATATGTCACTTAGTTTTACAACATCATGATTATGTTTTTGTGTGGAACCTTAGTTTTTTGAACAGGTGTTGATGCATTATGGTTAATAACCTGATAAGTGTTTTTTGCTATGAGGTATGGATGGCGTTTGTATTGTATTGTGAGTTCGCAGCTTGTGTCATAACTTTCCATGGCTTTTGCAACTCTTTATGTCTGTGTTTCTCAACTCCAGTCCTCCAGACCCACCAACAGGTCTTGTTTTCAGGAGCTTTATCTCTTTAGTACTTTGCTCCCTGTGTCATTTCTCATTATTGCACATAGTTTATGGACAACTATGGCTTGATTTTTTATTTTTTTTTGCCTGTGTGGATTGAAAGGGTTTTTTTTACCGACATTTGCTGAGAATTTCATGTCAATAGCACCTTAAGGGTGTTTTCACATGGAGCATTTTTTGGTGCCTTTCTGACCAAAAAAAACGCTCCGTGTGAAAGCACCTTTAGAATGATATTTACTTAGAAAATTGGTGACGTGTTAAATACTTATTTAACCTGCTGTAGATAACACAGGACTCACCATTCACACGATTTGAGTTACCACTCGCCCTCCCTGCACAGTTTCTTTTCTCAGGTCACAGAGCATGCCAGGGAAAGTCTGCCATTGAAGTTTCAGTCCGCTCCTCTTCACATTAGTTTCTTGTGGATGCAGTGAAGCATGTCTCTAAATACTGTTAAAATCACTTCAGACAAATTGACTGCTTCCATGATCTTGTACCAGCAATAGTTTTGTTTTTTAAATCTGTTGTCAAAGTAAAAAACCGGTAAGAAGATAAGAATATTGATTATCAGGTCTTCTTTATAAAAAAACAAAACAATGTAGGGATATATTGGGGAAACCTACCTTTTTAAGAGAGGTGTCTATTCTCGTGCATGAATTGAAGAACAAACTTTATCGCAATGGTCCCCTACAGTTCCAAAACGTTCCTGTTCTTGTGTATCTTGTGAAGTTGGTAAGTTCTTGCATACAAATTTTTTCATGATCATTGACCTATATGTATTAAACCTGTCACATATGTTATGCCACCCTTGCTGAGGACAGCACAAGCTAGTGACATACATAAACTGTTTTTAACAGTATGTTCCTTATTTTGTAAGATATTGTAGTTTCAAAGCAAAAGCCTGCTCATGAATAAGCTGGTCTCATGTCTGGCAGAGCAGACTGCAAACTTCCAGATTTAATAATTAAATTCTCTGAAACTACTGCATCTTACAAAATAAAGGGCACGCCACTAGAAATGTCTGCCACCAGCTTGTGCTGTCCTCACAGCAACGGCAGCATAAACTATGTGTTCCCTTTAATATATCTGTTAATTCAGTTTGCATTACATCTGAGGGTATAGAAGACACCATGTCGCACACCTCGGTTTATCTGAGTATCACAACTGTACATATAGGAAAATAAAGACTAATCTAATAAAGCTATGTGTTTTGCATGGATCTTACTATTTAATGTTCCTGCAGTGCAAACTTGGAATAGTGAAGTTTATAGAAGCAGAACAGGTGCCTGAGTTGGAGGCTGTTATTCATCTGGTAATTGCTTCTGTGCACAAGCATAGTGGGTACTGTGCAATTTGGAGCTGAAGAGTAAGCAGAGGTGAGATTCTACAGGCATGTTACTATCTATAAGAAACTTTCTCTATTACAGGTCACCTTTGATGAACTCACACTTATGTACAACCATATGTTACAGGACAATATATACAGCAAATAAAAGTATTGAATATGTCACCAATTTTCTAATGAAATATACTTCTAAAGGTGGTATTGATGTGAACTTCTCAAGTGTTTTAAAACAACCCTCAAACCCACAAGGCAAGAAATTAAACCATAGGTCCAAAATTTGCCTAAATAAAAATTATGTGAAATAAAAACAAGAAATGCCCTGGGGGAAGTTTGAACAGTTTTAACAGAAATTTAAAACTTCGAAAAAAGCCTTTGTTGGTGATGACTGCTTCAAGATGCCTTATGTATGGCGAAACAAGTCTCATTCATTGCTCACGTGACATTTTGGCCCATTCTTGCACACAAACACTCTTCAAATTCTGAAGGTTCCATGGATGACTCCTCTGAACTGAGCTTTAGTTCCTACCACAGATTTTCTATTGGATTCAGGTCAGGTGATTGACTGGAACATTCCAGCAGCTTTATTTTCTCTCTCTTAAACAAATTGAGAGTTTCCTTGGCTGTGTGTTTTGGAGCTTTATCTTGCTGAAATGTCCACCATTGTGTCATCTTCTTTATCCTGGTAGATGGCAGCAGATTTTTATCAAAAATGTATCGGAAATTTTTGTAATTCACCCTTCCTTAAATTGATAACAGTTTTCCAGTGCCATATGCTGAAAAACAGCCCCTCACCATGATGGTCCCACGTCCAGACTTCACTGTTGGTATGTTTGGACTCCAAACATGGTGTGTATTATGGCAAAGAGTTCAATATTCATCTCCTCTTACCAGACTATATTCCTTAAGTTTTTTACAGGCTTGTCTAAATGTTGAGTTAACTTTAAAGGTGCTTGGACGTACTCACCATGCAATGGATTTTGCGGGGTGAGCGTGCATACAAGCCATGGAGGTTTAGTGCAGTACTTATTGTTTTCTTTGAAAGAATTGTACCTGCCGATTCCAGATCTTTCTGTAGCTCTCCACAGGTGCCCCTTTGGGTCTTGGGCAACTTTCTGATAATTTGGGAAAAAGGGACCATAATAAATAAATTTTTCCCTTTATCCTTCAATAGAGTTTGTCGTCGAGGAGCCACAAAAACACTGAATTTTAGGAGGGCTAATTTTATTCTGCTTAGGGAGGCCCTAAACCATATTGACTCTGACAAGGTGTTTAAAAATAGCAGAACAAATAATAAATGGGAGATCTTTAAAAACATCTTAGGCACCCACTGTGAGTGATACATACCTTATGGTAATTAAATAATTAGAAACAGGAAAAACCCAATGTGGATCAACAGAGTTGTAAAGGAGGCAATAAATAACAAAAATAAATCCTTTTCAGCTACTAAAACAGGAGGGCAGTGAAGAGGCACTAAAAAAAACTATAGGGAAAAAAAAATGTAAAATAATATTAAGGGCGCAAGCTGAGACAGACATATTGCCATAGAAAGTAAAACTAACCCCAAAATATTTTTTAACTATATAAATGGTAAGATTAAAATGGAAGATGTTGGCCCTTTGAAAATTATTGGGGGATATGTTGTGGAGGGCGAAGAGAAGAAAGCAAAACCTATTAAACAATTTTTTTTTCTCCACTGTATTATAATCAGGAGGATGAACCTTTCCAGTTGATGAGGGTGCAAGAGGATGAAGTAAACTCCCAACTTAAATGTATCTTGATCTAACCCAGAAGAAGTGCAGCCTCTGTCTTAAGAAGAAGTTAAAATAGACAAATCACCAGGTCCTGGATTTATACACCCCCGTGTCCCTAAGTATTAAAGGGGTTGTCTCACTACATGATTCATCTCACCTCAGTCCTGTTTTCTTGGTTTTCATTTTGAATTCAGGGGCGTGGTTTTACTGGCTTCCACTAGGCTGCAGTAGAAGCAGGTCTGTAGCTATAGCAACCCAGTGCTGGCAGCCTATTCTGTGAGAGAGTAAAACAGGTCTGTAGCTAAGCGACCTGAGGAAGCTGATCAAACCCATACAAGAGGGGATATCTAGGAAATAGGTAGGTCCCCCTGTGTAATGACATATATTGCAAAGTGACTTTGTTTTTGCAAATCATTAACATAAAAAGCAATCCTTGTAGTGAGACAACCCCTTTAACCACTTTCCGACATTGGACGTATGCATACGCCCTAGCGGGAAGTGACTTCCCGCAGATGGACGTATGCATACGTCCTGGTGATCGCGCAGGCTTGCGGGCGAGCCGCACACGATCGCACATGGAACCAGCGTTAAAATTAGCCGCTGACCTTCATGCCCCATCACCCCCGGCGGAGTGAGCTCCGGCTCGCGGTGATTAACGCTTCATTACCGCAGCCTGTCATTGCTGCAATAATAAAGCCGCATGCGCATGGAGGAGTGGAGCTCCCTCTGCCTCCGATCCGGCGCAGCAAGCGGCGGAGATGCCGCTCACCGGTCTCTTACCCGACTCCCCGGATTCTTTCTGAAAGCATCCGGGTAGTCTGGTATGTCCACCCATGCCCACAATGCATTGTGGGCATGGTGTGCAGTATTGCCAAGGCGACCTGTGCACAGCAGTAACGTGTGCACAGTCTGCTTATTCAAACAGCAATCTAACGATTGCTTTTCCCCAGTGGGGATTTGCTGTTACAGAATCCCCACTGGGGAAATGTAAAAAAATGTGAAAAAGTAAAAAAAAAAAGTAAAACACGAAACACAAAAAATAAAAATAAAACCACGTACACCGCCCTTTCCCCTTTACAAACGCCAATCGCCCCAAAAAAAGAAAAAAATAAACAAGTACCCATAATTTGGTAAAACACAAAGTAGTTAGGCCAGCTCGCCGTCTCCTATTGGACGCACGATCTCCGGTGCCAAGGAGAAACAGCAAGTAAAGTGCAAGAAAAATTGATCCAGCTGTCCTTTCTAAATATTGGTCCAAAAAAAAATGATGAAGGTAAAATCCTATTTATTCAAGTTGCATTAAAAAACAGAATGGTACAATGCGGCAAGGTATGAAACCGCCGACGCGTTTCGGGCGTAGCCCGTAATCATGGGGTTCGCTCCGAAAACGCGTCGCGGTTTTTCATACCTTACCTGCATTGTACATTCTGTTTTTTAATGCAACTTTGAATAAATAGGATTTTACCTTCATCATTGGACCACTATTTCTGAAGGACAGCTGGATCAATTTTTCTTGGGCACTTTTACCCATATTTTGTATCGCCGCGTGCGTAAAGACCCTCCCTATAAGATCCTTCATTTAATAAACCCAATACGGTGAACGCGCCGTAAAAAACAAAAACAAAAAAGTCACAAGAACTGTGATTTTTGTCATCCTGCAGCACATAAAATGAATAAAAATCGATCAAAACTCATATAAACAGCCAAGTTTACCAATTAAAACGTCAGTTAATCCGCAAAAAAAAAGTCCTTACATGTCTCTGTATACGGAAAAATAAAAAAGTTATGACTTTCAGAAAACAGAGATGCATAAATATTATTAACAACAATAAAAATCACTTTTTTTTTTTTTTTTGAAGTGCTTTCAAAATTTTTAAAAAAACTATATAAATATGTTATCGCCGTTATCAGCATCGACCCAGAGAGTAAAGCAAACTGGTCATGGATACTGCACGGTGAGCGCTGTTAAAAAACTAAAAAACACCCTTAAACATATTGCAGTATTTTCTCACCCTGACTTCCAAAAAACTGATTTAAAACGATCAAAAAGTCTAGATACCAATAAAAACGTCAACCTCATCCCACAAAAAACAAGGCTCTACACAGCTCCGTCACAGAAAAATAAAAAAGTTATGGCTCTCAGACTAAGGCTATGCAAAAACGTTTTTCCTTTTTGAAATAAAAGTGTTTTTTATTGGTAAAAGCAGTAAAACATAAAAACAAAAATCTACAAATTGGGTATCGCTGGTAAAATCGTAAGAACTGGCTGCGTAATACCTAGCTGTCAGTATTACTGCACGGTGACCGCTGTATAAAATAAAAATAAAAAACACTACCAAAATGCTGTACTTTGTTCAAAAGTGCCTTACAAAAGACATAATAAAAAGTGATCAAAGCCCGGCATAGTGCCCCCATAATGGTACTAATAAAACGTCAACTCATCCCACAAAAAACAAGCCCATAATCGCTCCGTATACAGAAAACTGAAAACGTTATGGCAATCAGAATAGGGACAACATAAAATCGCAATTTTTTTTTTATAGACCCATTCTATTGTGTAAAAGTAATAAACATAAAAACGATATATAAACTAGGATAAATTGCCAATTGAACCGACCCCCATAGTAAAGATAACCTGTCATTTATACTTGCACGCCGACGCTGTAAATGTGAAGCCCATAAAACACAATCTCGGAATTGCATTTTCCCTCATTTTAATAGCACAATGCAAAAATAAAAACTTTGAACACCTGTGCACCCAAATGTAAATACACCCCTAGATGAGATCTATGAGGCGTGCTGAATCCAAAAGGGGGTGACTTCGGGAAGGTTTCACCTGTTGTGGTAATTTGGGGACTTTTTTAAATGCGACAGGGCCCCACCAAAATCTCGCTCCAAAAGCCAAATAACACTCCCTCCCTTACGCCCTGCCATGCCCCCCCAAACAGCAGTTTATACCCACATGTAGGGTATTTGCCGAACTTGGAAGAAATTGCGTAACAAAGTTTTGGATGCTTTTTCCCCGGGAAGCCTTGTGAAAATGAAACATTTTCACAAAAAATTGCAGATTATTGGAAAAGAATTTTTTTTTTTCATTTTCACAGCCTAACGCTAAAAAATTTTGTGACACACCGTGGGGTCCATATGCTCACTACACCCCTGTATATATTCCTTAAGGGGTGTAGTTTATAATATGGGGTATTTTTAGGGGAGTTTATTAAGTTTTAGTACCTTAGGGTGTCCGTAAACCTGAAATGGCGCCTATAGAAAATCGTAATGAAAATGAGACCCCAGAGTACAGTAGGTGCTCCTCCTATTCTGGGGCTTGTGGTTGAGACAAATAATGCACTAGGGCCACATACGGGATATCTCCGAAAACGGCAGAATCTGGGGAATCAATATTATGTTGCATATCCCTTATCACATTCACCGTATTATTGTGAATAATGTATAAAAATTAAAAATCTGAAAAAAAAGTAAAATTTTTTTGAAATTTCACTTCCATTTTTTTGCTTTAATTCCTGTGAAACACCTAATGTGTTAATAAGCTTCCTAAATGGGGTTTTGAATACTTTAAGGGGTGTAGTTTCTTAGATGAGGTCATTTTGGGGTATCTAACATACAGGCCAATAAAAAGTCACGTTAGAACTGGACTGGTCCCTAAAAAAATGTATATTGCAAATTGTCTTGAAAATTTGAAAATTACTACTAAATTTCTAAGCCCCCTAATGTCGTAAAAACAAAAACAAAAAAAATACATTTAAAAAAATTATGCCAAACTACAGCAGACATATGGTAGATGCTAGTTATAAACTATTTTGAGTGGAATAACTATCTGTCTTGCATGCAGAAATTTTTGAAGTTTGAAATTGGTAAATTTTTCTAATTTTTCACGATACTTTGATATTTTCACAAATAAACAAGCATTTTTTTGGACCAAAATTTCTTACTATCTTAAAGCACAATGTGTCACGAGAAAACAATCTCTGAATCACATGGATAGGTTAAAGTGTCAAAAAGTTATTCTCACATAAAATGACACATGTCAGATTTCAAAAATTGGGCTCTGTCAGAGAGGCCAAAACTGGCTTCGGCGGTAAGGGGTTAAGTAATGTCATAGATAGGCCCCTATTCTTAGTATTTATGGACTGTATAATAACGGGGTATGTACCAAAGGATTGGCACATAGCAAATGTCGTGCCAATATTTAAAAAGGGGTTAAAAAGTGATCCTGGAAACTATAGGGCAGTAAACTTAACCTCTGTTGTGGGCAAAATGTTTGAAGGTTTTCTAAGAGATGCTATCCTGGAGTATCTTACTGAAAATAAATGTATAACGCCGTTCCAGCATGGGTTTATGAAGTATCAGCCCTGTCAAACTAATCTCATCAGCTTCTATGAGGAAGTTAGTTCTAGACTGAATCGGGGTGAGACATTGGATGTCATATATTTAGATTTCTATAAAGCATTTGCTGCTGTGCCACATAAGAGGTTGGTAAGTAAAATGAGAATGCTTGGACTGGGGGAAAATGTTTGCAAGTGGGTAAGCAACTGGCTCAGTGATAGAAAACAAAGGGTGGTAATTATCGGTACATACTCAGACTGGATCCCCATTACTAGTGGGGTACCACAGGGTTCAGGATTGGGCCCAATCCTCTTTAATGTTTTTATAAATGATCTTACCCATTGATTGCACAGTAGAATATCGATCTTTGCAGATGATACTAAGTTCTGTAAAGTAATCGACACAATAGAGGAGAATGTGTTATGACAAAGGGATCTGGATAAGTTGGAGGCCTGGGCAGAGAAGTGGCAGAGGTTATGCACATGGGGAGGAAAAATCCATTACATGTTAAATGGAAAAACACTGGGTAAAATTGACATGGAGAAGGACTTGGGAATCCTGGTGGACAGTAAACTTAATTGTTGCAGCCAGTGTCAGGCCGCAGCTGCCAAGGCTTATTGGATTATGGGGTATATTTAATGTGGCATAGATGCAAATGATGAGCACTTTATTCTCCCATTATAAAAGCCCACTGGTTGGGACCACACATGGAATATTGTGTACAGTTTTGGGCACCTGTTCAGATGAAAGACATTGTATAGCTTGAACAGGTACAAAGGTGGACAGCAAAAATAATACAAGGACAGGGTGGACTGCAATACCCAGAAAGATTAGAATGATTTGGGTTATTTAGTTTAGAGAAAAGATGGCTTAGGGGGGACATAATAAATTTGTAAATATATTGAAGGTCAATATAGAGATCTCTCTCAGGATTTATTTATACCCAGAACTGTATCCAGAAAGAGGGGGCATCCTCTAAGTCTTGAGGAAAGAAAGTTTCTCCATGAACATAGAAAGAGATTTTTTACTGTTAGAGCAGTGAAACTGTGGAAAACTCTGTTACTGAATTCATCATGACAAGTTCCTCTGACAGAGTTTAAAAAAGGTCTGGATGCATTTCTAGAGCGTAATAATATAACAATTTGTAATGCAGGGGTGGATTTGCTGGACCACTGCAAGCGATGATAGTTAAGCCACGCCAGGGAGCGGAGTCTAAGTAGCCCCCGGTGTTCACCAGAGCCCACCGCAAAGCGGGATGGACTTGCTGCGGCGTGAGGCTACCAGGGCCCCTACCCCTGACGTGACTTGCTTGCGGCGGCGGCCGGGGTAATGCGTGGTAGCAGACGGGAAACCGGAGCGTAGTCGGGGACAGGCAGGAGGTCAGGACGGGCGGCAGAGGTTTCGTGGTCCGAGACAGGCAAATGTCAGGGCAGGCGGCAAGCAGGCAAGGTCAGGAAACGTAAGCAGGCGGACTGGTACACGGGAAGACGGACTTCTGAATACAGACTAGGCACTCCAAACACACACCAACGAACTGGCAGTGAGTGTAGGAGGCGTGCACAATAAATAGGGTCAGTGGCCAGCGATGGCCAATTACCGGCGCGCTATCCCTTTAAATCCTGACCAGCCATCGTGCGTGTGCCCTAAGCAGCTTAGATCTCCCCCTCTTTCTTTGGAATTTAGAGAGGAGATCAGGGGACAGGTTGGCCTCCGGTTCCCATGAACGCTCCTCCGGACCGAAGCCCTTCCAGTCAATAAGGAAAATCCGCTTCCCCCTGACCGTCTTCTCCGCTAACACCTCCTTGACCTCAAAGATGTTATCAGTATCAGCGACAGGAGAAGGCGAGACAGATCTACGGGAAAAGCGGTTCAGCACCACCGGCTTGAGGAGGGACACATGAAAGGCGTTCAGGATACGTAGAGTCGGGGGCAAGCGGAGCTTGTAGGATACTGTCGCCGAAGTACCACAAAAGGGCCCAAGTATTTGGGGCCCAACTTATAACTGGGCACTTTGAAGCGGATGTGCTTGGTGGATAACCAAACCCTATCGCGTGGCTCAAATAGGGGCGGGGACCTACGATACCTGTCAGTCTGAAGTTTGGTGCAAGCAGAAGCCCGTAGCAGGGCCTGTCATGTGAGTTGCCAGAGAGCCTTGATGTTCTTTACTTGGGCATCCACGGCAGGGACGAGGTAGCTAGAGGGAGAGGTGGGCGGGGATGTAACCCAAAGATGACAAACTCTAAAGAGTTATAAGAAAACTCTGCCCAGGGGATAAGATCGGACCTGTTACTGACGAGCGGAACAAAAAATGCCGCAAGTAGGTACCCAACACCTGGTTAACCCTCTCTACTTGCCCGTTAGTTTGAGGGTGATATGCAGATGAAAAATCTAGCTGAACCTGCAACTGACAGCACAGAGCCCGCCAAAATTTAGCAATAAACTGGACTCCCCTGTCAGAGACAATATGCAAAGGGAGACCGTGCAATCGGAAAACATGACGGAAAAAATGTTGGAGCAGAGGGTAACTCAGGCAGAGGGATAAAGTGAGCCATTTTGGAGAAACAATCGGTCACCACCCAGATGACCGTGTTTCCTGATAAGGGGGCGGGAGATCTGTAACAAAATCCAGGGTTTTTCCGTCACAGGGAGAGGCCGAAGAAGGCCCGCGGGTTTGCGACGAGGGACCTTATTACGGGCACAGGAGGTGCAGGCCAGAACAAAGTCCCTGACACCTTGAGCGATATTGGGCCACCAGTAATGACGGGAGACCAGCTGTAGAGACCTATGGACTCCTGGATGCCCAGCTGTTCGGGAAGAATGTCCCCACTTCAGGATTCTAGGCCGCAAGGCAGGAAACGCACATAAGTCTTCCCGGGGGGCAAGTGTTGAAGATCCACGGGGGCAGCCGTGACGAGCCGTTCTGGAGGGACTATGTGCTGTGGAGGAGACTCAGGACCCACCGTATCCGAAGAACGAGATAGGGTGTCAGCTTTGACGTTCTTCCCGGCTGGCCGAAAGTGTAGAAGGAAGTCAAAACGGGCAAAAAAGAGTGACCATCTGGCCTGCCGGGGATTCAGGCGTTGAGCCGACTGAAGATATAGGAGGTTTTTATGGTCGGTGAAGATGTTAATAGGGTGACGAGCCCCCTCCAGCAGGTGACGCAACTCTTCTAGAGCCAACTTTATGGCTAGTAACTCGCGGTCACCAATGGTATAATTCTTCGGCGGGAGAGAAAGTTTTGTAGAAAAACCCACAAGTATGCAGTTTACCCGAGGAGGATCTCTGCAGGAGGACAGCGCAGGGACCCACAGAGGAAGCGTCCACTTTCAGAATGAAAGGGCGGTTAGGGTTCGGGCGAGACAGGACCGGAGCAGACGTGAATGCAGATTTGAGACGGTTGAAGGCTTCTTGAGCTTCAAGGGGCCAGGATTTGGGATTGGCGTTTTTCTTAGTTAAAGCCACCAGGGGAGCCACAAGCGTAGAGAAGTGTGGGATAAATTGTCTGTAATAATTGGCGAATCCCAAAAAACGTTGAATGACCCGAAGGCCCATCGGTTGTAGCCACTGTAACACTGCGGAGAGTTTTGATGGAACCATCCGGAGACCCTTATCTGAGATGATGTACCCTAAGAAGGGTAAGCTGGTACCTTCAAAGAGACACTTCTCCGGTTTGGCAAAAAGCTGATGGTGCGGAGTCGCCTGAGGACCTGGCGGACGTGGTGGCGATATGTTTTAAGATCAGGAGAAAAAATTAGAATATCGTCCAAGTAAACAATAACACAGACATAGAGTAGGTCCCAGAAGATCTCGTTGACAAAGTTCTGAAACACAGCAGGAGCGTTGCAGAGACCGAATGGCATAACCAGATACTCGAAGTGGCCATCCCGTGTATTAAATGCCGTTTTCCACTCATCGCCTTGTCGAATACGAATTAAGTTATAAGCACCGTGTAGATCCAGCTTGGAAAAGATTTTCCCCGCCACGCAGGCGGCCGAAAAGTTCTGAGATCAAGGGCAGAAGGTAGCGTTTTTTTACCATAATTTTATTTAAGCCCCTATAGTCGATGCGAGGCCGGAGAGACCCGTCTTTTTTTTTTTTTTTTCTCCACGAAAAAGAAGCCGGCTCCTGTTGGAGACGACTTATGAATGAAGCCTTTACGGAGGTTCTCAATGATGTTTTCTGACATAGCCTTTGTCTCCGGGACGGAGAGGGGATAGACTCGGCCCCGGGGAGGAGTACAGCCAGGTTGTAGATCTATGGGACAATCATAAGGCCGGTGTGAAGGAAGAGTTTCGGCCTGTCTTTACAAAAAGACGTCGGCAAAGTCCCAATATGGCGTAGGTAGGCCTGGTGGAGGCTTGGTAGATTTCAGGAGACGACCCGAGGAGCAGTTGCGGCTTCGACAGGCAACGCGAGAGCACGCGGAAACCCAACGCATGACTTCACCTTTCCCCCAGTCCAAGGGCGGGGTATGTTCCTGCAATCACGGGAGGCCCAGAAGGATTTCAGACGAGGATCGAGGCAGGAAGAGAAGTTGCAAAGTCTTCTTGTGAAGAGCCCCAATCTGCAAGGTGAGGGGAGCAGTGCGGAAGCGGATAGTGTCTTTAAGACATTCGCCACTGACCGACGAGACGAACATAGGCTTCTGCAACGGAATCACTGGGAGACGAAACCGGTTCACAAGTTCGTGGCTTATGAAATTTCCTGCAGATTCTGAATCCATAAAGGCGGTGGCCTGAAAGGTGCCGTCCGTTGAAACACCAACACATACAGGCATGGTCAGATGGGGAAAGGCCGCTCTGACACCTAGGGTTGCCTCTCCTACGAGCCCTAGGTGCGGAAGTTTCCCGGGCGCACCGGACACTCCCCAATAAAATGGCCAGATCCACCACAATAGAAACACAGCTGCTTCTGACGGCGCTGTGAACGTTCCTCCTGGGACAGGTGGGCTCTCTCAACCTGCATAGGTTCCTCTTCGGAAACCATCGGAGGAGGAAGAGGTGGTCGCTGGAAAGTGGGAGCCAAGTGGGGTAAACGGCGTGGACGGACGACCTCCCGCTGAAGGCGGAACTCTTATTGCCTTTCAGCGAAGCGAATATCGATTCGGGTGGCTAAGTGAATTAAGTCATCCAGAGCAGCTGATAGATCCCAAGCGGCGAGCTCATCCTTGATTCGTCCCGAGAGACCTTGCCAGAACGTCTCCACCAAAGCTTCGTTATTACAGTCCAGCTCCGAAGCGAGAGTGCGAAACTGCACAGAATACTGACCGACCGTGGTGTCGCCCTGATGCAGCCGGAGCAGTGCTGCGGCAGCCGAAGAAGTACTGCCTGGTTCCTCAAAGACCGTGTGGAACCCTCGGAGGAAGGTTTGGAGGTCAGCTGTCAGAGGATCCCCTCTATACCATAGTGGCGTGGCCCAAGCCAAAGCTTCTCCAGACAAGAGGCTGATTATGAAGGCCACCTTGGCACGCTCTGTAGGGAATTGATGACCCATCATCTCGAGGTGGATGGAGCACTGGCTGATGAACCCACAGCATTTCTTGGGGTCTCCATCGTAGCGTGAGGGAAGTGGCAGATGCAGAGAGGGTCCCGAAGCCGGAGCATAGTCAATGGACGCCGGAGCAACGGATGCAGGTGCGGCGGCGGCAGCAGCCGGTGGAGGTAGACGGGCCTCATGGTTCTACATCATGGCTGCTAGCTGGTCAATACGTTAGCTCTGCTGGGCGACTGTCGTCGTGACATCCCGGAGGTCGGGCAGAGGTACCCTGGCAGAATCCATGGCCAGTTCCTACTGTAATGCAGGGGTGGATTCGCTGGCCCACCGCAAGCGATGATAGTTAAGCCACGCCAGGGAGCGGAGTATAAGTAGCCCCTGGTGTTCACCAGAACCCGCCACAAAGCGGGATGGACTTGCTGCGGCGTGAGGCTACCAGGTCGCTACCTCTGACGTGACTTGCTTGCGGCGGCGGCCGGGGTAATGCGTGGTACAGAATAAGGATCCGGAGACGTAGTCGGGGACAGGCAGGAGGTCAGGACGGGCAGCAGAGGTTCGTGGTCCGAGACAGGCAGAAGGTCAGGGCAGGCGGCAAGCAGGCAAGGTAAGGAAACGTAAGCAGGCGGACTGGTACACGGGAAGATGGACTTCTGAATACAGACTAGGCACTCCAAACACACACCAACAAACTGGCAGTGAGTGTAGGAGGCGTGCACAATAAATAGGGTCAGCGGCCAGCGATGGCCAATTACCGGCGCGCTATACCTTTAAATCCTGACCAGCCGTCGCGCTCGCGCGCCCTAAGCAGCCGGTACACGCGCGCCGGCTGTCAGAGCCAGACACAGGAGCGGGGACTGGTGAGTGTGGGGTTTCCTGGGCAGGAGCAGAAAGACAACGGCTGCGGGCAGCAGCGGCACCCGCGCCGGACCCCGTAGGCGCAGGGGGACGGCCGCAGCGGGCTGCGGCGCAGAGCCCCATGACACAAGTTATAGTGCCTAGGATTCTGGATCAGGGGCATGGATTTATTCTGATTGCCAAATTGGAGTCGGGAAGGAATTTTTTTTCCTACAATGAGGGCAATTGGCTTCTACCTCATGGGGGATTTTGCTTTGCTCTGGATCAACACTTTAGCAAGAAAGGCTGAACTGGATGGACGTCTGTCTTTTTTCGACCTTACAAACTATGAAACTATATGTAAACATGTGTAGCATCATTCCCTTAACGTCCCCACACCTCCAGCACTCACCTGACACCAAAGGGAACCATTCATGTAAGACAGACGGAACTCTGTACCACCTGGATAAAATGTTATAACCCGTTTCCTGATATCTAGAGGCCATCAACACTTTGTGTCAATTGGAAACAATGTTCCCACTGGGGAGTGGGAAAGGTCTTACCCAATTTCCTCTCCTATTGAGAACAAAAACATGGGAGTTCTTGGTCCTTTAAAGAGATCAGTAATTTATACAAAGTCATGTGGGAGTGCTGGGTTCCTTTCAAGGCTGTTAATAACTGCTCGAAAGTATTAGGAGATCTATGAAGGTCGGCTGTATATTTAATTTTAGAGCAGAAGTGAGAGAGCTGGAGGTGCTGGAACTGGAAGGCTACTATTAGAAATTACCTGGTAGAATTGTAATGGTTTATTTTTGGTACTTCTTAGAAAGGAGTTTGCAGAAAATCCTAGTGGAAAGTCCAGGTTGTCAGTGATCGGAATGAGAGGTCCCGTCCGATCGATAAGGCTATGTAGGTTTTTATGGGAGTAGAGTGTAGCTAAAGAGTGTTTCGTAGTAAAAGAGGAAGGAGAGGAATATTGATTTGTGGGTGTCCAGGTCCAGGGGAGAGTAGCCAGAGCATTAGGACAAATGTCTGTTGCTACACGTACCCAGAGCTTCTGCTCATACTCTGTAGCCAGGAAACCAGCATAGGCCGAAGCTTAATAATAAAGTTTGCAATCATGAAGGCCCGTACCCCCAGAGTCTTTAGTCCTAGTGAGTGTGTCATTGGCAATTCGGGAACGTCTTGTGGATCAAACAAAGGCGCTAAAGGATCGCTTAATTATTTTCCAGATGGAGGAAGTAATATGGATGGGGATAGTTTGGAATAAATATAAGAATTTCAGTAGGATAGACGTTTTAAAGACATTTATTTGGCCGAAACAGGAAAACTTTCTTATTCTAGATATCCAGGTTTTTAAAAACCTTGTTTAGTAATGGTAACAATGAACAAAAGGGGATTGGAACGCTGGAAAGATTCAGAGGCAGTGACGGCCCTGACAACATCTCAACAAATTAGAGACCCTTCCCGAGGGATAGAGGCAAAATAAGGGGCAGCACTCTGTCCTCATTAAGATGGCCTGAGGATACCACCTTAGGGAGAGAATTACAATGGCATTCAAACGAGACTCAAGTTCCACTGCTGGTTCGAGCTTCGAACAGGTGGTAGTGGAACAAGTGACCCCCTGCAAACAAAGGATGGCCTGAAGATGGGTGGGAGAAGGGGGTCCAGGTGTCAGCAATATGACCCTTCACGGAAAAAAAGAAACAGAAAAGACTGTATCCCAGACTTGCCTGCAGGGCAGTACTCACAGAGTAGAAAAAACCTCCATGGGTAACAACCACACATTAAGTCAAGAAGGTTTTCCGGTATGAAAACAAATGCGGCAGGCTGCAGCTTGTGAGCCTGAAGTATGGTTTTAACCACAGAATCTGCGCAACCATGCGATTCTGAAATTGTGTCTCCAACCTCCATGCCAAAAAATGGAGCTGAGCCAAAGCAAGTGAAATAGAGTACTTTAGGATGGAAAGCGATGAGATTTGCATACCTGCGGGCCAAACTGAAGCGATACGTATGGCTGGCACCGTTCACAATCAAAAAGATGAAAGAAACAGCTCACTTACTTAGTGGTTCGTTGACTTGATATATGCGGTGCTCTGACGCCTGAACAACTCCTCAGGCAGGTAAACACGTTTCTCTTTCTTACTGCTGCTGCAGGTCCAGCAAACAACGCTTGTAATGATTCCAGGAGCTCGCCGTCTTCTAAAAACTTGTTTTATTATGCAATATTTAAAATATATGGCAGGGAGTAGCTACCCAAACTCTGCAAACGATTTCATGCTCTTGGCACAGACTCGTTTCGATTTCAAAAAAATTGTACTCATTGTGCTGATATTAGCCATTGCAATGTATTACCTTTTTATAGGTTGGTTTCTGGGAGTTGCCTTGTTGAGCTTTTTGAACTCTTTCCTACATTGATTTTTGGCTGTTAGATGTATACACATTACATATATTTAAATTACATAAAAATCTTAATTTAAAAACAATGCATTGTTAATCATTTTTTATACACAGTTGGATTAATAATGATATAATCGTATTTTATATTCAGACCTTCTGGTTGTCGTGTTTGCAATTTGAATATCCACCAAGCTCCTCTCATCAATAGTTTCCTTTTTAAATCAACGCCTCTTACGGTTAAAATAACTTTCTCAATACCCATTACTTTTATACTCACTGTATTCTGATTGTGTATTTCTATGCAGTGTTTGGACACTGCTGACATATTGGTGTTCCATGTGGGATTTTTTGCATCAGAAAGATGTCTCCTAATATGCGTTTTTAAACTATTTGTAGTGCATCCTACCTATTGCAGTTTGCATTCTACACAGGATATGAGATACACTACATGCTTTGTATTGCAATTTATGTATTGTTCTATATTGTAACATTCTCCTGTTGTGTATGAAGTGAAGCTTGTGGCATTTGTCATATGCTTGCAATTAATTAAAATCTTGTGACCACAGCCATAGTTACCTTTTGTTTTTAACCATTTCGTGCCTTCATTATTAATAGACGAACTAAACATGCTAGGAGATACGAATGAGCCAACTGTTTTTCCTCGTTTAGGGACATAATTTATGCCATCTGATAAAACCTTATTTAATTTGCTATTTTGTTTTAACATGGGTAGATGTTTTTTGATTATTTTTACAATTTGATTGTATTGGGGAGAATATGGGGTAGAGAAAGTTACTCCAATTTGTTTTTTTGTTCCTTGTTTATCTGTGGAGGATGTTAATAGCTTATCTCTTGGTATTTTCTGTACTTTATCTTTCGCTTCCACTATTGTCTGTGTGTTATACGTTCTACAATTATTTTTTCTTGATTGATGTATTCTTCTGGGGAGAACGTATTCCTTTTTACCCTGATTAATTCTCCTGTTGGAATGTTTTTGAGTACATGTGGTGGGTGATTTTATATGTAAATCGCAGGTTCATGGGGTTCTGATTGATATATCTGATAAAATTGTCCCTAATGTTGTCAGGTCCCTCCCATATCAGGAGGAGGTCGTCTATAAAGCGACCGTACCACCTGACATGGGAGGAAAAAACATTGGAATCCGACAACAAAAACTCTTTTTCCCATAGGGCCATATAAATATTTGCCAATGAGGGTGAAAATTTCGCCCCCATTGACGCCCCTCTTTGTTGTTTTTAAATTAAGATTTTTATGTAATTTAAATATATGTAATGAGTATACATCTAACAGCCAAAAATCAATGTAGGAAAGAGATAAAAAAAAAGCTCAACAAGGCAACTCCCAGAAACCATACATTGCATTGGCTAATATCAGCACAATGAGTAAGATTTTTTTTAAATCGAAACGCGTCTGTGCCAAGAGCATGTAATCGTTTGCAGAGTTTGGGTAACTACTCCCTGCCATGTATTTTACATATTGCATAATAAAACAATAAGTTTTTAGAAGACGGCGAGCTCCTGGAATAATTACAAGCGTTGTTTGCCGGACCTGCAGCAGCAGTAAGAAAGAGAAGTATGGCTGGCACCCTCTTGCTCTTTAGTCATTTGAGCTCTCGAGGAAGGAGGGAAAGGAAGGGGGGACCAAAAAGGTCCGACTAGCACAAGGTGCATTAATGGAAAAACTAGCGCATCTATAGTGCAAGCCAACTGAATGGAACCTGAATTCCAAATTCAGGAGCCATGAATGAGGCGAGGTATAACAGATCGACGCCTAAAGATTCCCTTCTCTGGCAGAGCAGTTGAAATCCCTCTGGCAGAGACCATTGCCAGGGATCCACCAATGTCCAGCTAAGGCATTTGGCCATCCAGTTCCACATCCTTGGGATGAAAACCGCTGACTACACCGGAACCTCACATTCCGCCCAGCGGAAGACCAGCTCCTGGCTCCTTCTGTGACCATATGATACGCCACCACTGTGGTATTGTGGGACTGAACCCGATCTGGGTGACCCTGAGGAAGGGGGAAACCTCGAGTACCCCAGTAGTCGTGCAGTACCCCAGGCCCAGCTAATATCAACACGAACTTGAGATGGAAGTAGAACCTCCCTGTCCAGGAGGCCGTCCCTGGTGGGCAGACTGACCTGCTGGCGGACGGAACACTTGGACGTACAATATCAGAGGCTTCTCATCATTTTTTTGGAAAATCATGATTCTAGTATACACGGGTTTCAGCCATTTGCCATTAATTACTAAGGAGTACAGAGAATGGGAGTAGAATGACAGCACCTGGGGTTTGAACATTCAGTAGCTGCCTGAGAGGAGAAGTGATGTCTGAGTATCTCTGACCAGGACTGAGGAGCTCTCAGTCCTGGTCGTATCCCCTGTAGACGAGCTGTAAACAATGGATCACTAAAGGAGCAGTTAAAACAAAATTGGTGCAGAATTTTTAATAATAATGAATGGTGAAAATGTTTATTTCATTTGCAAGCTTCCCACGTCAATTTTACTTTGTGGCACAAACCCCTTTAATGTAATAATCAAAAAAATGTCAAAAAAATTAATGGCAAAAAAAGCTAAAAAATATATATGTTTAAAAAAAGAAACAAAATCCGAGAAAAATTTACATGTAAAAAAAAATATATATATGCCAAAAAAAACCCACTTTAAATGAAAAATATGTCCAGAATTGCAAAAGTGATCATGTCATTTATTTACTACAATTGGTCGCACCACTCAAAAACTCCAAAACAGAGTGTCTAATTATAGATACAATATTAAGCATACATTTCTTCTGCATGGAGGTTACATATTTTGGAAGTAATTTTAGAGGGATTTATGTGGTTACTGACCATTATGGACTAGGATTGTGTGTGTGTTTTATTTATTTATTTTTTTGGCATATATTTTTTGGTTTTAGGCATATACTTTTGTTTTTTATTTATTATATTAAGACTTTTTGAAGAGATTGTATGATGTTTTATTATTCATTTTAGAAAATAGCGACATCTGGTGGTATAAACTGTTCCTTTGAGACATGAATAGTAACTGTGTTTGATTGCTCTGTATATGTATGTAAGGCTATGGCTACACTGCATCGGACAAATGCAGGACTGCGGTTTTTGTCACGTTTTGTGCAAAAACTGCGGTCGCTTCTCTTTTTTTCTTGACATAGCCCAAACATCAAAGGCCGAACTTGAGGAATAAGACAAGCAGCCGAGGAGACACTAGGAGATGCCGACTGAGGACACACTAAAAGTTAATGAGAGACCAGGGCATAAGCCCGATTCTAGATTTAATTATGAGAAACCATTTGCGCTAGCAAACCAATCCTGTAATATACATAAATTGGTCAATAGGTTGTATAATTTAATGTCTGGGAAATTTATTCCTCCATGGGATTTGGTCTGCTTAGGATATTTAAAGGAATTCTGGATCTTTTCCCAGATAAATGTCTTAGATAATTTCTCATTTTTCTCATCACACGGTCTGAGAAAAATGGGTCTGAAATAAACAACACAGTTTGGGGAATATAAATAATTTTAGAGGGTTTGCTCTGCCTAAGAAGGAAAGTGTGAAACCTGTCCATGCATTTAAATTGTCGTTAAGCTTTTTTCATGAATGTGTTAAAAGTTTATGGAGTATAAGTTGGAAGGATTCCTGGAGACCTGTATGCCCAAGTAAGTTATGGAGTGAGATTGCCAACGCAATGGAAAGTTATTTGCCCAGGTTGGTTTATGTGGACCTATCAACATTAGTGCCTCTGACTTGTTTAGATTTATTTTAAATCCCAGCAGTACCCCCTTAGATTCAATCTCAGTCAGTAGTTTCTGTAGGCAGGTTTTGGGCCTGGAAATGAATACCAACAAATCATCAGTGAAAGCTGAGATCCTAACTTCTTTATTTTTAATTTGGTGCCCTGTTACCCGTCCCAAGAATGAGAATAGTGTAAAAAGGGATCTAGGGCCAGATCGAAAAGTAAAGGTGAGAGGGGACATCACTGTTGGGCGCCCCTGAATAAATGGATTGGGGAGGGGGGTGGGAGAGAGTTTATGGCGTTTATGGTTAGGAATGTCGTCATTTGGGACTGTAAGGTTTTTTGAATGAACCTCAGGAAAGGGTCGCCAAAATTTGTGCCTTGAAGAACCTTCAGGAAGATTTCTCAGCATCAAAACTAAGATGAATGGTGGTGGGATATTTGTTTATTGATGTTGCCGCTATTGCGGTTCTAGTGCCTTTTGTCGAGTGGCGACTTCCAACCATAACCAGTTAAGATGATGTTAGAAAAGTGTGGAGGAAGTTTGTATAGCCACAACGTACATTATCAGGGGCTTCTCATCATTTTTTTGGAAAATCATGATTCTAGTATACAAGGGCTTCAGGCGTTTGCCATTGAGCGTTAACCTTGCAAAGTGTGGGGGGAATCTGGAATATAAATTAAGGGACCGCGAAGCGTATTGGATTTATATGTTGAATTCCATTATTCCCTTTGTATTAAATGTACGAGGTGTCATTTCACTATTGATAGATATGTTTATTATGATCATGTTTTTGCCTGCGATGGTATATTATAGTATACATGTAGTTCATATAGTACATCCTGATTAGATCTGGCACTCTGTTGTATGTAAGTTGGTGATGTCTGTTAGAATTCTGTCTTTTGCCTTTTATTCTGTATTTTTTATCCTTCTTGTTATGTTTTCTCTTGTGTTGGAGCCGTACTGGTTGTCCCCCCCCCCCCTTGTTTCCTTATAGCATTGTGTAAACGTCTCCTAGGGAGGCTTGGTCTCGGTTGTCTCGACGTGGCCGTACTTAGGACAAATCCCACTTTCAATGGGCGGTGACCTCTGGCGAGTCGCGCCGTAGCCTGCCTTGGCCGTTCCTCCCCTAGGATTCGACTGCGCATGCGTGGGGTGCCGACGGGGGAGGCTAGGTTCGTGCTCCTACACAGGTGAGTAGAATGTTATCTCAGTAGGTATATAAGGTGGTTTAATACAGTGCATATTTATGCTACGACTAAGAGTCCAGTGGGACTTGAAACGCGTCAGCTTTTTCATTATGCCACTACTTTTTTAACGTGTCTCCACGGTCCTATCTTCAATAAAGACATTTAGTTTTTTAATGCATCATTGGAGTTGCTGGCAACCTTTCTTTTCTGCGTGCCCAGGACCATGCCCAGGAACCACCTGGGAAGGATCATAGACCAGGAAGACCTAAATATAAATCAAGCCTGCCAGGCATTCCTAATTGATACCAGGACAAAGTGAAACCTGTGACCACAGACCCTGGGGGACAGAGGATTGTCGACAAAAAAGGTCATGGTTGTGACTCCTGGCACACACAAACCGTGATACCAGACATATAACCGCGATAGATGGTTGTGATGCCACAACTTGAGTGTGTTTGTTAGGAGACCCAACCCTCCCAATGGGACAATGACAGGTTGGGCAGTGTAACACCTGCCAGACAGAGATAGAAGAAACAGAGACCATGACGTAGAGAATCCTCTAAAATGTTCTGGTGGGAAGGATTTTCCCAAGACCACCCTCTGCCCAAGTAGTAGAGGGTTGCAGGCAACTCGTTGCAATAATAAACTTGGTCATAAGCAAGGATGATTATACCAAGATCCCAAACAAAAATTATTATTATTATTATTATTATTAAAATAAATAATAATAATAATAATAATAATTAGCAAAAAAGGGCGGGACCAGACAAGTCAGTCCTGTGTTGTCTTTGAAGATCTACAGGGATGAAACCCCGTCACCACCCATTAGGTCGCTTGGGCAACCTGGTTAACCCAACAGTTGCCTGGCCCTAATAAAAGTTTGCTCTTAAACCAGCTCAAGCAGAGCGGATAGAAAACGCTACAGTACTAGTGGCCAGGAACCAGTATTCGACCAACTGTTAAAAACGGGCAACATCTGGCAAAGGCAGAGAATCTGTCAGATGTGAACATCAGGAAATAGGAGAAATAACAGTCAGTTTCCACCTCTAGAGAGAGCGGGAAATTTCCCACACGACTACTCTATCCCAGAGGGGGAGTAAGCGAACCCCGATGCATAACAATTTAAGATATGTTGTAAAAACCAAACCCATCATTACTCTTTCGAGGAAAAGAGTAATGTGGACGCATGCATGATAAAGACAGCTGGGTACCCTAGAAGAGGAAAAAGCGGACACCCGATGCCTTTCCTAACCTGAAATGCATGAACAGCTGGTATGGCCAGCCTGCATCGCATCTGCTCCACTCATATTTTTAAGAAGTGGGCCTCTAACCGCCTGTGGCAAACCCTGTTCCTAATCTGGTGGACGAGAGCTTGTCCACTTCACCCAGATGGGAGAAGTCTCTTGGTAAAAGAAGTAATCCGCATCCCCAAGCCATATCATGAGGACAAGGGATCCGATGCTTGAGTAGCAAGCTAAAAAACACCTTCGCCCTGTGGAGAAAACACATCATGTACTCAGCCCAGGCAGAAGCCCGCATTGGAGCACAATATATATACGCTGTTCTGTGGAGCAGGGTAGAAAAAAACCCAGCACCATCGTTCCCCTCCACCCAAGGGGAACATGAGAAACATACGTACATAGCAGGATTGGACCATGCTGTCCTGTACAGCGCAGGTCACCTGTCTTTCTCAACCACCTGTAAAGCAAAGTACATGCATAGGCAAATCAGTTCTCTTGCCATAGAGCAGAGTAGCGAGATTCATCTGACATTTGCTTCTAACCATACTGGTGAAGACTGAATAAGTGCGTGCTCTGCCGTGAAAACACCTGCAGCCAGGGCCGGGACAAGGCATTTTGGTGCCCTAGGCAAGTACAGCTAATGGCGCCCCCCCTTCGCTCCCCAAAAAATTGCACCCCCCCAATTCCTCTCACCCCTGTGCCAAGCCCTCTCACCCCCTCCCCCCCTGCACCAGGCCCTCTCGCCCCTGCACCACTCTCCCCCCTGCACCAGTTACTCTCTCCCACATAGAAAAAACTTCTGTTCCTGTCACTAATTTTCTGCATATTCTACATAGATCCCGTCCATCTCATTAGCAGTCAATGTACAATGAAAATCAGCCCTGATAAATCTGTTTTTTCAAAAGCGCTCACCTATGTATGACGGTGTAATACCCCTAAATAACAGTCACCAAAAATACACCGATACATGGAGCAAATATACCAGACGAATCATTGCTACTAAAAAAAATCTACAAAACCAAGACCCAAAAGTATTACTACTTAAGGATCAAATAATCCTGCCAGGCCCTGACCGAACGCGACCCCCACATGTGACTCAGCTGTATAGAGGCTCTACAGACATATATTACCGCCATACAGTGACCATATAGTGGTAGAAACTAGTTGTATGTAGATGCTCTGCAGAAATGTAAAGAATTACACTGCAGTTACATTTAGTGACTCACAGGAGACGTCTTTTCTGATCGGCGTCGTTCACGTTCCCTTTTCTTCTCCATCCGGTTCACACCTTCATGCTGATTTCTCCCGGCCAATACTCGTTCCTGCAGATTTGGACACAAATATCTTAGAATCCTCACATTTCCAGCAACTCCTTACTTATAGGTATATAAGTCCCCTCAGATAGGACAAGCAGATATATAAATATACGGTCACTCAGGCAGTTATATAAATATAGGGTCACTCAGGCAGGTATATAGATATAGGGGCACTCAGGCAGGCATATAGATAAAAGGGCACACAGGCAGGTATATAGGGGCACTCAGGCAGGTATATATAGATATAGGGGGCACACAGGCAGGTATAAGGGGGCACAGAGGCAGTATATATAGATATAGGGGGCACACAGGCCAGTATATAGGGGCACAGAGGCAGGCATATATAGATATAGGGGGCACACAGGCAGGTATACAGGGGCACAGAGGCAGTATATATAGGTTTAGGGGGCACACAGGCCAGTATATAGGGGCACAGAGGCAGTATATATAGCTATAGGGGGCACACAGGCAGGTATATAGGGGCACATAGGCGGTATATATGGTTATAGGGGACACACAGGCAGGTATATAGGGGCACAGAGGCAGTATATATAGCTATAGGGGGCACAGAGGCAGTATATATGGCTATAGGGGGCACAGAGGCAGTTAAAAATAACATTAATACTCACCTTACCTGCTTCCCGGCCGCGCGCTCCTCTTCAGGCCACGCCTCCAGCGCCGGGACGCTCCTCTGGCAGCTCCTCGGGCGCACAGCCTATGACGGGCTGTGCGTCTGAGGAGAGGCAGCGTCGTGATGACATCACTTCATCGCGACGCTGCCCAGCTTAGCAGCACTTGGCTGCTGCGGGTCCTCAGCGCACATACAGCTAAAGAGACCGCCGGGGCTTCAGGCCCACGGCAGCGGCTTGGAGCCCGGCGAGGTTCGAGGACTCTGCCTGCGCCCCTTAGACACAGGCAGAGGTAGGCGCTCTAGGCGATCGCCTACCTCTGCCTACCCGTCGTCCCAGCCCTGCCTGCAGCCCTGTGGCATGACATCAGCCCAGTGGAAAACAATATTGCACCTGAGACAGGGTGCACATGACTAGGCCTTTGTACTGTCTAAAACACGTGGTGCCCTGTGACATGAACGGTTGTATTACCGTTGATGTTCTATGACATAACCTTTACAACCCCACTGAATGAGGGGATGATTAGGTATGTGCAATACCCCAGCGACCCTGCCTGTGAAGGGAAACAACTGGATAGGTACTTGCACGGGTGTAATACATTTGATGCCTTGAGTCAAGACGTTCGTGGAGGAAACTGAAACATCTGTTTCCCCCACAAGTACATTATTTTTTTTAAATAAACACATAAAAACTTGTGCTACATAGGATAATTTTATGGGAGAATACATTTGTAGATAGTCCCGTTGTTACTTAAAACACATTATACATAGAATTCATCTAAAAACGTTACTTACCTTTACAGATCAGTTACTCTTCACGTCTTGTAAAAAAAGGTAACGCCACCAGATGTCCCTATTTTCTAAATGAAATAATAAAATCTCTTACAATCTCTTCAAAAAGTCTTAAAGGGGTTTTGCCACGATCTCATTTCATAACTCCTGTCTCCAGCTCTTCAGCTCTGTGTGCTCAGAAGGGGGTGTGTGTGATTTGTTTGAATTGCATATCATGTGACCCAGCAGGATGACATCACCATGCCTTTCTTCTCTCTAGTCAAAGAAAGGTCTGTTTATGTAAAGCATTGTGAGTAGCTGAAAGGTAAAGTTTTTGCCTCCAGGCACAAGGGTCCTAGGTTCAAATCCCTGCAGGATCCAAACCTGTTGTTTTTTGTTTTTTTTCTCTTTATCAATGCACATACCTCATTGAGGTTTCTTTTTTATTTATTTGCACTGTTTGACTAATTACTAAGTACAGAGAATGGGAGTAGAATGACCGCACCTGGGGTTTGAACATTCAGTAGCTGCCTGAGAGGAGAAGCGATGTCTGACCAGAACTGAGGAGCTCTCAGTCCTGGTCGTATCCCCCGGAGACGAGCTGTAAACAATGGATCACTAAAGGAGCAGCTAAAACCAAATTGGTGCAGAATTTTTAATAATAATGAATGGTGAAAATGTTTATTTCATTTGCAAGCTTCCCACGTCAATTTTACTTCGTGGAAAAATCCCTTTATTGTAATAATCAAACCACTCTTTATTCTACAGATTTAAATAAGCCTCATAAAAAGTGTGTGTATGTATGTGTAGATAATATATATATATATATATATATATATATATATATATATATATATATATATATATATATATATATATATATATATGCCAAAGGAAGTAAAAATGGCAAAAAAAAATTAATGCCAAAAAAAGCCAAAAAATATATATGCCCAAAAAAAAAACACTTAAAGGAGTTGTCTCACTATAGGCTTTCAGCCTACTTCAATGTGTCTGGCAGCAAAGGATTTTTGAATTTAGGGGCGTACTTCCCCCCTCCCCTCAGCACACAGACAGCTCTCCTCCTGGGACTGCAGGGGGAAGGGGAGGGGGTTTGCTGCCAGGGTTAACCCTGTGTGTGCCTGCCTAGATCTGCTGCTCACTACTGAATCAGCCATACTGTGCTGTGGCTTAGCTCTTGCTGCTCCTCTCTATAGAGTCAGGAGACAGCAGGGTGAGGGCTGATCTATGAGTGTGGAGAGGTCTGTGAAGCTGTGTATGCTAATAGCAGAGCAGGGGGGATGCAAGTGTTCCTTTACCCCCTGCTGAGCATACAAATCTCCACTGACATCTCGAGCAACAACAAACAAACCCTGTCAGAACAGACACAGGGCAGCTGTGAAGTGTGTTACTATAATCACAATGTGTCACTAATACAGCAGAGCAGGGAGGGATATGAACTGTTCACATGCCCCCCCTGATCTGTTCTATTAGTATAGTCAGAGCTCCACAGACACATGGTGATTATAGTAACACACTTCACTGCTGTCACATCTACTGACTACAGATCAGCCTCACCTCTGCTCTCCTCAATCTGTGTAGAGAGCAGGAGGGAGCAGGCACACACAGGGTTAATCCACACAGACACAGAAGCCAGAGCCCTCACTACAGAAGCATACTGTGCAGGAGGGGCTCTGTGCTCTGACCTGTATTCAGAAGCAGATGAGTAACCAGGACTGGCAGCCAGTGAGATAAAAATCAACAGGTCGGCTGCCATAGTGATTTCAGAAGCTGATGCACTCCTACTACCAGGGATAACTCAAAATCAGTAGGACAATTGTAATGAACATACATTGCAAAGCTGCTTGTTTTTTAAAGATCTTTTAATTAAAACCCAATCATTGTAGCGAGACAACCCCTTTAAGTGCCCAGAATTGCAAAAGTGATCATTTAATTTATTTACTACAATGTCCGTGCAGGCTCCGATACATTGGTCGCACCGCTCAAAAACTCCAAAACAGAGTGTCTAATTATAGATACAATATAGATACAATATTAAGCATAAATGTCTTCTGCATGGAGTAATTTTAGAGGGATTTATGTGGTTACTGACCATTATGGACTAGGATTGTGTGTGTGTGTTTTATTTATTTTTTTGGCATATGTTTTTTGGTTTTAGGCATATACTTTTGTTTTATTATATTAAGACTTTTTGAAGAGATTGTATGGTTTATTATTTCTTTTAGAAAATAGCATCATCTAGTGGTATAAACTGTTACTTTGAGATATGAATAGTAATCGTGTTTGATTGCTCTGTATATGTATGTAAGGCTATGGCTACACTGCATCGGACAAATGCAGGACTGCGTTTTTTGTCACGTTATGTGTAAAATCTGTGGTCGCTTCTCTTTTTTTTCTGGACATCGCCCATACATCAATGGCCGGACTTGAGACAAGCAGCCGAGGAGACACTAGGAGATGCCGACCGAGGACACACTAGAAGTTAATGAGAGACCAGGGCATAAGCCCGATTCTAGATTTAATGATGACAAACCATTTGCTCCAGCAAACCAATCCTGTAATATACATAAGTTGGTCGATAGGTTGTATAATTTAATGTCTGGGAAATTTATTCCTCCATGGGATTTGGTCTGCTTAGGATATTTAAAGGAATTCTGGATCTTTTCCCTTGCCAGATAAAGGTCTTAAATAATTTCTCATTTTTCTCATCACACGGTCTGAGAAAAATGGGAAGGGTCTGAAATAAACAACACAGTTTGGGGAATATAATTAATTTTAGAGGGTTTGCTCTGCCTAAGAAGGAAAGTGTGAAACCTGTCCATGTATTTAAATTGTCGTTAAGCTGTTTCATGAATGTGTTAAAAGTTTATGGAGTATAAGCTGGAGAGCTGTATGCCCAAGTAAGTTATGGAGCGAGATTGCCAACGCAATGGAAAGTTATTTGCCCAGGTTGGTTTATGTGGACCTATCAACATTAGTGCCTCTGACTTGTTTAGATTTATTTTAAATCCCAGCTGTGCCCCTTTAGGCCCGCTTCACACGGCTTATTCAAGCCGTAATTGCGAGCCAAATTTCGCTTGCAATTACGGCTTGAATAAGGGGCGTGACAGGGGCGTACGCGCCGTAAATAATGTGCACGTCACTTTCTCCCCCCGCGGCGGATTTGCCGTGCGGGGAGGAGCGACGGAATCCACAGTTCTCTATGAGAACTATGGATTACCGTGATGACAGGGACGGATTGGAGCCGTACTGCAGCGCAAAGACGGCGCGGTACGGCTCCAATCCGCGCCTAAATAAGCCTTGTGACCACGGCCTTAGATTCAATCTCAGTCAGTAGTTTCTGTAGGCAGGTTTGGGGTCTGGAAATGAATACCAACAAATCATCAGTGAAAGCCGAGATCCTAACTACTTTATTTTTAATTTAGTGCCCTGTTACCCGTCCCAAGAATGAAAATAGTGTAAAAAGGGATCTAGGGCCAGATCAAAAAGTAAAGGTGAGAGGTGACATCACTGTTGGGCGCCCCTGAATAAATGGATGGGGGGGGGAGTTTATGGTGTTTATGGTTAGGAATGTCGTCGTTTGGGACTGTAAGGTTTGTATGAACCTCGGGAAAGGGTCGCCAAAATTTCTGTGCCTTGAAGAACCTTCAGGAGACCAAATTGAAAGATTTCTCAGCATCAAAACTAAGATGCATGGTGGTGGGATATTTGTTTATTGATGTTGCCACTATTGCGGTTCTAGTGCCTTTTGTCGAGTGGTGACTTCCAACAAAAACCCAGTTGAGATGATGTTAGAAAAGTGTGGAGGAAGTTTTCATAGCCAGAATAGTTGCCAGAATTTTATTATCAGTATTCAGCAATGAAATTGGTTGGTATGAGCTAATCTCCTCTGGGTTTCTCTTTGGGTGTTGGTAAAACAATTGCTCATGTCTCATCAGGGCCAGGAGATTTGTTGCTTTGCAATGGGGGCTGCTAGTTTGTTTCTTTGCTCTGCTGTTAATTTAGGGAGCTGAGCCCTTTGAAAAAGGTCCCATGTGTCTAGGGAATTATATGGTTGTTCTGTGTACAAAGTAATGTAAAATGAGGTAAAGGCTTCTAAGATGTCTTTACTGCTTGTCAATATTTGACCCGTGGATGAGTGTCGAATCTTAAGAATGAATTTATTTTTGCCACATGTGGGTTAGTTCAGTGGGCCAGTAATCTCCCAGATCTCCCTCTCCATCTAAAAAAGGGATTTTTTCATAAGTTCAGTTTGCTACTTGGCTTGAGCCAGGGTGTGCGCATATAGAGCTGTCTGGTATTGACGTACATATGCTTATGCTCCTCATCAGGGGATTTCAGGAAATTTTTGTGGGCCTCTAGCAGGTCAGTGTGGAGCGTGGTATACACCTGTCTCTGGTGTTTGCGCCGTAAGGCAACATATGCCATGACATGGCCCCTCATGACCACCACAATAGGGATGTATCTACCTGGGAGTCGGAGTGATCATCCAGAAAGATATTCCAGTTCACTGTAAGATATGAACGGAAATACTCTGTGCGAAATATGAGGGGGAATCTTCAGTTTCTACTCGCCCCCTCGGGGAGGTTCAGACAGATATGCATTCTAACGGGTGCATGGTCAGATTATTGTAATTTTTTTCAATATGTGAAGACTTTATTCAGATGAATAAAGAGGCCTATGCGAGAGGTAGTACAATGGACTGAGGATATATCAGTGAAATCCTTCTCAGAGGTATGTTGGATTCTCCATGGGTCGCAGAGACTAAGTTGTCGCATTAAGTGTAGTATGTTTTCAGTGGCTCTGTGATTGCGTGTGGAGGTGAGTGACCTATTCAGGTCCGGGGAGAGCACAGCATTGAAGTCTCCACCCACTACCAGATTGGTCGGTATCCCTAGCTATTAGAAACTGGAGGAGTTCAGAGAAAAATAGCGTGAGGTGCATTTGGTGCATAGATGTTCAAGAGGGTATATCTATTAGCATTAATCAGGATGGTCATATACAGATAGCGCCCCTCTGGTTCAGAATGTTCCTTAAGAATCTGGAATCTCAAGGAGGTGCTGAGAATGATGGCTACTCCTCGTGTGTTTGTGGAATAGTTTTCTGAGGTACATTGTGCTGTCCATGAAGCCTTAAGTGTGTTTCCGTCCCCCTCCTGCCAGTGAGTTTCTTGAAGGAATGCAATATCCGGATGGAACCCTTTTTCTCTTCACCAGATCATTCAGCCCTGCAACATTCCACAATATTAGCTTTAATGTATCTAGTGTGGTGTTGGAGGTATTAGTGTCAGGTGTGTTACTCATCCTACCCCACATCTTGAAGATTCAGCACAAAAAGGGATCTCTTCAAAGGGTCCAAGCGGCCTGTCCCAGCTAGCAGGTATTACTGGTAGAAAATTGGAGTGTCGCGATCTACGGGGGGCGGGGAGGTGGAGAGGGATGTAAACTGAAATAAAAAATGATGGAGAATACAGTATAATAAACATCTTATCATGCAACAAGCACTTTTGTGGTTGAGCCAAATAGTGCACTAGGGCCACATATGGGATATCTCTAGAGAAAAATGGCTGAATTGGGGGAATCTATGTTGAGTCGCATTTCTCTGTTGTGATCTACCATGTTCCAGTGAATAATGGATACAAAATTTAAATCTGCAAAAAAAATTGAAACTTTGACGTTTCATCTCCAATTTGCTTCATTTCTGTGAAACACCTTATGGGTTAATAAACTTCTTAAATGCTGTTTTGGCGGTATTTAACATATAGGGCCCTTATGATGCCTCATCATGCCATCACTTGGACCATCATCATCTCTCATCACAGATGTATAATTATTATCCCCTGATGAACCATATCGTGGGGAAACGCGTCGGGACTTATGTCTGTGTTCTTTATGTTTGTTACTGTATAATTTAGCTAGTTAGGGTGAGTCGCCGAGAGGTGGGGTCGCCCTTTTCGGGGCGAGTGCTCTATCTGGATAGGACTAGTATAGCGATAGCGATAGTGCTTTTTCTATTATATGGTATATACTGGTCCAATGGGGCAACGGAGTCTACTGTGACAAGGTCTTCAGAACCGTGAGTTTTTGACCACATTTTTGACCACATTTTCCTCCCTCTTATAGGGGCACTTCTCCCTGCTAATAGGTATTTGGTACAATATCTTTTTTGCTGTGATTAGCTAGACATTGTCCACTTGCTTTTGTATTTAGGTACTGATATACACCAGGTACTTTATACATATACAGTTGCATATTTGTATAGTGGCTATATGTGTGAGGCCATTTTTATATATAAAGGATAATTCTTTTAATGCATATCTATTAAAGATTATTGTTTTAGGAATTTTTCTTTTGATCTGTGTGACGGTTTTCTATATTCCTATTATTATCTCTTTTTTCTGTGAGTTCTTTTATTTTGTGGGGCAAGATGTACCATATATATTCGGGTATAAGCCGACCTAAATATAAATCGAGGCACCTAATTTTGCCACAAAAAACTGGGAAAATTTGTTGCCTCGAGTATAAGCCTAGGGTGGAAAATGTAGCGGCTACTGGTAAATTTCAAAACTAAAAATGGATACCAATAAAATTACATAGGCAGGTATATGCAGTTTAATGTCCCCCAGAGGCAGGTATAGGCAGGTCCCAGAGGAGTCGCATACAGCTGAAGAGATCTCCGCCAGCGCCCAGGCCATGGCAGCGATGACTCAAGTATAAGCCGAGGAAGGCTTTTCAGCACATTTTTTGCTGAAAAACTTGGCTTGTACTCCAGTATATTGGCAAAAGTATTGGCACCCCTGCAATTCTGTCAGATAATACTCAGTTTCTTCCTGAAAAGGATTACAATCACAAAGTCCTTGGTATTAATATATTCATTTATTTTGCTTGCAATGAAAAAACACAAAAGAGAATGAATCAAAAATCAAATAATTGATCATTTCACACACAACTCCAAAAATGGGCCGGACAAAAGTATTGGCACCCTCAGCCTAATACTTGGTAGCACAACCTTTAGCCAAAATAACTGCGAACAACCGCTTCCGGTAACCATCAATGAGTTTCTTACAATGCTCTGCTGGAATTTTAGACCATTCTTCTTTGGAGAAGGCACCCTTCAAATCTCAGGGACCTGGAGCAGTTTGCCAAACTGCCATTTTGAGATCTCTCCACAGGTGTTCTATGGGATTCAGGTCTGGACTCATTGCTGGCAACTTTAGAAGTCTACAGTGCTTTCTCTCAAACCATTTTAAAGTGCTTTTTGAAGTGTGTTTTGGATCATTGTCATGCTGGAAGACCCATGACCTCTGAGGGAGACCTAGCTTTCTCACACTGGGCCCTACATTATGCTACAAAATTTGTTGGTAGTCAAGCAGTCCAGTGCCAGAGGCAGCAAAGCAACCCCAAAACATCAGGGAACCTCCGCCATGTTTGACTGTAGGGACCGTGTTCTTTTCTTTGAATGCCTCTTTTTTTCCTGTAAACTCTGTTGATGCCTTTTCCCAAAAAAGCTCTACTTTTGTCTCATCTGACCAGAGAACATTCTTCCAAAACGTTTTAGGCTTACTCAGGAAAGTTTTGGCAAACTCCAGCCTGGCTTTTTTATGTCTCGCTGTGTATCCTACCATACAGTCCCTTTTCATTCAGACGCCGACGGATAGTACGGGTTGACACTGTTGTACCCTCGGACTGCAGGGCAGCTCGAACTTGTTTGGATGTTAGTCGAGGTTCTTTATCCACTATCCGCACAATCTTGCGTTGAAATCTCTCGTCAATTTTTCTTTTCCGTCCGCATCTAGGGAGGTTAGCCACAGTGCCATGGGCTTTAAACTTCTTGATGACACTGCGCACGGTAGACACAGGAACATTCAGGTCTTTGGAGATGGACTTGTAGCCTTGAGATTGCTCATGCTTCCTCACAATTTGGATTCTCAAGTCCTCAGACAGTTCTTTGGTCTTCTTTCTTTTCTCCATGCTCAATGTGGTACACACAAGGACACAGGACAGAGGTTGAGTCAACTTTAATCCATGTCAACTGGCTGCAAGTGTGACTTAGTTATTGCCAACACCTGTTAGGTGTCACAGGTAAGTTACAGGTACTGTTAATTACACAAATTAGAGAAGCATCACATGATTTTTCAAACAGTGCCAATACTTTTGTCCACCCCCTTTTATGTTTGTTGTGGAATTATATCCAATTTGGCTTTTTGACCATTCTTTTTGTTGTTTTCCATTGAAGACAAATTAAATGAAGATAATAATACCAAAGAATTTGTGATTGCAATCATTTTCAGGAAGAAACTGAGTATTATCTGACCGAATTGCAGGAGTGCCAATACTTTTGGCCACCACTGTACGGTACTTTCTAATGGTTTTATTCATATTACCATAGAATATACTGGGACTCCGCAAAAATAATTCTAAGTGGGGCAAAAAGTGTGTTTTGCTTTTACTGCATTCAATGTTCGGTAAAAATATGTTATCTGTATTCTACATGCATCTAGCAATACAAAACTTAACATATGTATGGTTTCCGTTATGTTTTGGTACTGTAAAAATATTTCCAAACATTTTCTGTTTTTGAAATTTGCGACCAATAACTGTTTTGTACTAACACCTACAGATTTGAGTGAGGGGGCATTTTTTGTGGGCTGAAGTGTACTTTTTATTGATACCAGTTTAGAATACATGTGACTTTTTTATTACGTTTCTTCCAGTTTTTAGGGGACGAGAAATGACTAAAAAAACGCAGTTTTGGCGTTTGGAATTTTTTTTCTTCTACGGTGTTCATCGTTTAGGATAAGTGATGTTATATTTTAATAGATCAGACTTTTTTTCATATGCAAAATGGCGAATGGGGGGTGAGTTAAACTTGAATATTTTTTTTAATTTTCTTTACACGTTAAAACTTTGGTGCTTCACTACTAGGGGGACTCAAATGCATTAGTGTGCACAAAGATGGCAGTTTTACTGGGGCAGGAAGTAGCAAAATCGAAAACATGGCTGCGATGGAAGCCTTCACAAGGCTTCCAGCTGCAATGTTAAACGATTGGAACTCCACGATTTCACCACAGGGGCTCCAATTGTACTGAGGAATGGTGTGCGGCAACCACTGAGTGTTATCTGCAATTAGCCCCTTATCGGCAGTATAACATAATCATACGTCAGATGTCAGTAAGGGGTTAAGTCCAGATCTCTTATGTTATCTGCATCCTGCTTGGATCAAACAAATCCAACCTGATCTTCATGAATGAGTTGCAGCAACCAAATCACCAGACAATTGGCTAATATTTTCATGAAAATCTTTGCGTTTAGAAGGGCAATTAGTTTATAATTAGATGATTCAAGAGGGTCTTTATCTGGTTTAGGAATAAGAGTAATATATGATTGTAACATAATTTTGGGGATCTGTGATCCTTCCAAGAAAGAATTATAGAGGGAAATTATCACAGATGAATTTCCTCAATTTCTTCTGTTGAAATTGGTGTATTAAGATAGAAGAGAGCTTAGGAAGGTCAACTCCTTAACGACTGCCTGCCATCTTTTGGCGTCGGGCATTTCAGGTCGTTTGTCTGCAGTGACGTCGGGTTTTGTGGCCCGCAGCGGCGCTTGGAACAGAGCTGTACTTCACAGCCATGTTCCCAGCACAGCCTCTGCAAGTGCCATGAAGCGGGGAAAACCTGCGCTCCCCGGTGCTTAACCCTTTCATTGTCGCAGTCATCTCGGCATAATAACAGGGCTTTCCCCTGTTCTGTTGGGTGATCGGGACTCCGGTGACCCAACAGAGGTCGGGAAATGGATACACAGTTGGCCCTGGGGACCTAGAGTAGCCCCAAGGCTGGCTGTGTAAGAAGCCAGAATAAGGTCAGATTGTATGCTGACCTGATTATAATCTGTGTCAGTTTGACACAGGCAGGAAAATATTAGCATATATGAATATGCTAATATATTACTAAGTGTAAAAGAAACCCCAAAAACTAAGTTATCCCTTCATGGGATTTAAAAAAAAAAGGAAAAAACATAAAGTGTAGAAATTAATAATATAATAAAAATAAATATTTAATAAAAAATAATTGTGCATACATTATATATACACACACACACACACACCAAAAAAACCACACATATTAAGTATCCACGTGACCATAATAACCTTAGAATAATCAAACATTTTTAAGTGTGAAATGGAAAAAGAAAAAAAAAATTTAAAAAAAAAAGAAAAAAAGTCTGCAATTTTTTAAAAAGTGAACTTAACTATTCCCCCAAAAAAATTTACAACTCGCCCAAATAAAACGGGGCCCTCAACAACTGTGTCATTGAAAAAATAAAAAACGTTGAAACGCATGGAGGCAAAAAAAAAAAAAATGTGCGGGCATTAATATTTTTTTCGGCGTTCGGCTTAAGGGTTAAAACCCCAAAAAAAAATTTTTTTCCCCCAAAATCTCCTTTTTTCAAATATGATCAACGGCAATGATCTGGTAAGAAAAAGGGCAAAAAATTCCTCCTTTAAACCGAAAAACCGTTCCACCCCCCTACCAAAACCTTCAAAACTTAAAACCAATACAAAATTTAAATTTATTTTTCCAACCCATTTTTAACCCCCCCCCTGCAAACCGGGTTTTTTTCTCTGGAGGCCCAAGTCCTTTTTTTTATGTGAGAACAAATTATTTACAATGCCCCTAAAAACCCCCTTACTACCTCCCAAAAATTGCAACGGAGTCACAGACCCCCTTTATTGGGACAAAAAAATTCAGTTATATTTTTGCATAACTTTCTCATCCGTTTTTTTTTTTTTTTTTTTTTTTTTTTTTTAGGAAAACTGTCATTTAACCTTCAGTGATATTTATGATCGGGGGCCGACCCTGGAGCCAATAAAAGTCACAAGGGCCCGTCGACCATGGATGGGGGTTTAACCCAAATCACCAATTTAAACCCAAAATAAATATTTCCCCAAAAAACAATTAATGCGCGAGTGAATTCCATGAGGGGTTGAGTAGTGGCATAAGATCGGTCTACGGGATGGGTAATCCAAAAGATCAAAAAGTGTGTAAGTCCATATAGTTTTGCTGAATTCTCTAGAAAGTTGATGTTGAGAGTAAGATATCGGTGTGTCTTTTATCTGGAGTCTATCCAAAAAGATATATTGAAGTATCCACCTACAATTAACATTGCCAAGACCTTAAATAGGACTCTATTAAGGAACTGAATTTGAGATTGATTTGGTGCATAGGTATTACATAACACTGTCGGAGATCCTTGGAGAAGGGCGTGAAAAGTCACTTATCTACCATTATTATCTATTATAGAGTGTGAAATCTGGATAGGACAGGTTTGAGATGGGGAAAAAAAAAACAGGTGTTGCCATTTTATTATCTAGCTATATACAACCTTTGTTAAAGACCTTGCGCAAAAGAAAAAAAAATCCTTCTTTGTTAAAATGTGTCTCCTGAATAAAAGCGACCTCTGCTTTCGAAAACCTTAATTCCGTAAGCAAAAGACGGCATTTAATGTTTTGGATTAAGGGCCTTTGCATTAATAGAGATTACTGTAGCCAAAGAGGAAACAAATCTGTGCGTATGCAATTAACAAAAGATTCCCCGTTTCTCTGCATAAATGTAATAAGTGAGCCAAACATCCAAAATTTACCACAATGTCGCCTCCCAGGAAGGTGAGTAGCATTCCAGTATAAGAAGCAGAAGGGTAAGACAAAACACTAAGACAAGACGTAACAGATTAGATGACAATATGAAAAATAGTTCAAACATTATTACCAAGGCTAAGAAAAAGCCTGGAGAGGATAACCGTGACTAAATAACAGTCTAAATAGAGCTTAACAATAACGTGATGTTAAGGCGCAAAACTCGTCAAAGTTGGGGGGGACGCAGTCCAATACCACCAATCCTAAAGAGCTCAGCACTAGGTCCAGTAATAAAATGTAGAGGGACTAGAGAAATAAATAAATAGAGGGAGGAAGGAAGAAGGGGCAGACAAATAGAGAAAAGGAAGAGGGGGGGATATCGGGGAATGGAAAGAAAAATATACAAATTCATTACCTGGTTTTAATAGAGGTTGCCCGAACTGGACAATACAGGTATATGAGCACAATTCAGTTCACATGAAGTTGTTCACCCCAAACTGCTGGATGGCATTGCTGGATTTGAGGTGAAGAGGAATTCTTGTCATCTTTGGACTTGTTGCCATATTAGAGGCAGAATATGGCCCTCCAACTCCCAATCTGGAATATCAGGCATCGGTATCTCCATAGTAGCACAAAAAGTTAGAAGATCTGAGAACCGATGACAGACCATTCTTTGAAGCCAACAGAAAAGGGGTAGCACCTCCGATACAAAATCTTATGCGCTTTGAGTAGCAGGAGAAATGGTCTCAAAAAGCGTCTTTTCTGAAGTGTGATCCACGACAGGTCTGGGAAGAAATGAATAGGAGTGCCATCATATTCCACAGTCTTCTTTTCTCTAGTCTTGGTCATTATTTTCTCTTTAGCAGTGAAATTGTGCACACCTCAAATAATATCTTGCAGCTACCCTGCAGTATCTTGTGGGTGTAAAACGCGCTGCACTCTATCCAGTTATATGCCATGAGTAGGAGGCTCACCTAACAGATTATTAAATATGTAACGAAGAATAGAAAAAAGGTCATCTTTGGTTTCAGGCTGACCTTTTATATTGTTCCTCCTCCCTCTCTCTACGGCTTTGTACACATGGCTTATTTGCCGGGCGTAATTACGCCCCGAAATTACGCGGGGGGGGGGGGCGCGGGGGGGCCGGCACCTCGCCGGCCCATAGACTTTCATTACTAGCGCGCGTATACACCGCTAGTAAATTCACTGGTCACTTATCTCCCCCCGCGGCGGATTCGCCGAGCAGGGAAGAGACTAAATCCATAGTTCTCTATGAGAACTGTGGATTACCGAATGACTGGGACGTATTGCAGCCGTAATTCGCGCACTATGGCGCGTAATTAGACTGTAATACGTCCCATTTTAAGCCGTGTGAACATAGCCTAAGTCTTCTAACTGGCGTGAGGTGTCTTGGAGAGTTCTGACCCGAGTATTAACATTCAATTGCAGTTGTGAGAGAGGTCTCCTTGTGTCGTCATGGGCGTCTTCTAATGTATTAACCCTTTCCGCCATCTGTTTCCAATCCAGCCTTAGACGCAATCTCTGTTCTGCACGCATCTTTGATTTCAGTGACCAGACTTTTAAAATCTTCCTTTTGTAGGTAAATGTTGTGCATAGGCTTTCAAATCTGCTTCCCCTTGTAACATGGTAGCCTCTGAATCCTATATTCCCACATGTGAGTCTGGGGAGGACAGCCAAGGATCATCACCTATCTCTGTGCTAGTAGATACAGCAGAGGGGCCCACAGCACTCTCCAAAGGCACAGTTCAGGTGATTTGTTTGGTGAGGGACATATTGGTGAGCTTCCTCTGTGTTGCTCTATCTGGCATATTAAGGAGCAGTGTAATACTAGCAGTATAAGCAATTCCTTCTCTCCTGCAGTTGTCAGGTATTGCCCCTAATAGATGGAGCTATTATAAGAGTAGGCACACAACTATATCATACAGTCCTGTACTAGTTAGGACAAGTCCCATGCAAATGGGAGAGTTAATAGTTTGTCACTGTTGATGGTATACTGTAATAACACACAGTAAAATGTCTGCTGTTATATGTGAGCCTGCAGCTCTGAGTGCAGTAAATCTAGCCCTGTGGTGACTCTGTCTCCCCCCACACAGTGTCGAACTGGGGGGTCTGGGGCCCACAGGGGAAATGCTCTTGGGGGCCCACCCTACTGTACATGAAAATTTTACCGGCCCTCGACATAAAATGCGCCCATTTTAAAACCCATAATAAAGCGGGTCCCAAACTTTTAGCCCGGGGGGCCCAGTTCAGGGTCCCCTCCAACATTGAGGGCCGGAAAAATAGTTTTAAAAAAAAGTGAAATTTGGGGGTTCGATACAATTTACAGTGATCCCAATTTATTTTTGGGCCCAGCGGGTTAGGTAAATTAGTCCCCCGCAACGTAGGTGGAAATAGGCCCCCAGCAAGTAGGTAGAATTAGGCCCCCCCACAACTAGGTAAATTAGGCCCCCCACAGAGGGGTAGAATTTGGGGCCCCCCAGCGGGGCTGTAGGTAGATTTAGGCCCCCCAGAGGTCTGTAGTAAAATTGGGGCCCCCCAGCGGGTTTAGGTAGAATTAGGGCCCCCCAAAGGGGTCTGTGGGTAGAATTAGGCCCCCCAGCAAGGAGGAGAATTAGGACCCCAGCGGGGTAGGGAATTGGGGGCCCCCCAGACGGGGGAAAATTTAGGCCCCCCAGCAAGGTAGGTAGAATTAGGGCCCCCAGCGGGCTGTGGTAAATAAGGCCCCCACAGTTTTAGTAAAATAAGGCCCCCCCAAGGTCTGTGGTAAATAACCCCCCCAGGGGTTGTAGGTAGAATAAGGCCCCCCCGGGGCCTGTGGGTAAAATAAGGGCCCCCCAGCGGGTCTGTGGGTAGAAAAAAGGCCCCCCAGTTTTCTGTAGGGAATAAGGCCCCCGCGGGTCGTAAAAAATAAGGGCCCCCCAGCGGTCTGAGGTAAAAAGGCCCCCCCACAGATGTAGGTAGAAATTGGGTCCCCCAGCAGACGTGGGTGAAAATTGGGCCCCCCACAGGTCTGTAGGTAGAATTGGCCCCCAGAAGGGGTTTAGGTTAGAATTAGGTCCCCCAGCAGACGTAGGTAGAATTGGGCCCCCCCAGCGGGTCTTAGGTGAATTGGGGCCCCCCACGGGGTGTAGGTAAATTGGGGCCCCCCGAGGTGAAGGTAGAATAGGGCCCCCCGAAGGTGTGGGTAAAATTTGGGGGCCCCCCAGCAGATGGGGAAATTGACCCCCCCGCAGACAAAGGTAGAATTAGCCCCCCCCAGCGTGGTAAAACCCCCCCCAGCAGGTCTGTAGGTAAATTAGGCCCCCCCAGAGACGTGGTAAAATTAGCCCCCCCAGCAAACCGTAGGTAAATTAGCCCCCCCAAGGGGTCTGAGGTAGAATTAGGGCCCCCACGGGTCTGGGGTAGAATTTTGGGCCCCCCCAGAGGTCTGTGGGTAGAAATGGGCCCCCCAGCAAGGTAGGTAGAATTAGGGCCCCCACAGGTCTGTAGGTAGAAAAAGGGCCCCCCACAGGTGTGGGTAGAAAAAGGCCCCCCAGAGGTGTAGGTAAAATAAGGCCCCCCCAGCGGGTTGTAGGTAAATAAGGCCCCCCCAGGTGTGGGAGAATAAAGGCCCCCGCGGTGGGGAGATAATTAAAAAAATAAATGACTTCATCAGCTTACCGGGCTCCCCGGCCTGTGCTGCCCCCGGGCTTTTCTTCGGGGGGCGGACGCACGGCCCCCCCGCGCCGTATCTTTTGGGCGCTCACGCCCCCTGCTGTGGACTCTGGTGAGACCATCCTTCCTGACCTCACCAGAGTATCACAAGCGGAGAGTACCTGCTTCCCAAAAGCATTGATCGTACGGCCCCGGGCAGACGCACAACAGTTAGTCCCCGGCGCCGCTGCCATCACCGATCGCTAAGGGCAAGCCGGAACCTTAGTAAACGCATCGACTTAGGCCCCTACCATGGGTTTGGGGCGCGGGTGCCATGCCGGGATGACAGTGGGGACACTCGAGGGGAGGGAGGTGCTTAGGGGGACACTCTTCAGCGGGGGGACGTGCCTGAGGGCGGAACTTACAAATATTGGGAGGTCCCCCTGTGAGTGGAGGGGGGCGGACATTTGCTAAACATTGCACAGTGTCCGCCCTCTCCCACTCACAGGCCCCTCCCAAATTTTGAAAAGGCCCGCCCTCAGGCACGCCCCTCCGCTAAAGAGTGTCCCCCCCCTCGAAGGGGCCCCTGCGTCCCCTGGCCCAAGGGCTTTCATATTTACCTGTCACCCGCCCAGGCACCTCCCATCAAAGGGAGGTGCTGTGGCCGGTGACAAGTGACGGGGGCAGCGCGACAGCAGGGGTAGAGGCACGAAACCTGGGGGATTGGGCTCTCCGTGCCCCCCGGTGCCGAGGTGGCAGGGGGGCCGATAAAAAACCTCGGGGGGGCCGCATCGGCCCCGGGGGCCCGTGTTTGAGGACCCCTGTAAAAAAGTGTCAAAAAAAAATTAAATTGTTTTTAGTAGCAATACTAGGGAGTCACATATGTTTGTTACATGTTTGTCACAGTATTCTTTTCTAGACAAAGGGCAATAGCTCCCCCAAAATCCCCCTCCCCCCACATGCAATACCCCCCTCCCTTTTCCCCTTTGGGCCCCAACCACCTCAAACCCCCTTTTCTAAAATGAACACCAAAAGAAAGTAAAAGTGAAACCCGTCACAGGGTGGGTGTTCCCCATTTACAATCGGGTACATATGTTCGCTGCCACTTACTCATCCGATATAACCATTTGGGGAGCCAAAACAGGGTCCAACACCAGTTTGGGTAACCTAAAACCCCGCCCTATAGAACCCCCATTGGTCAGACACCAGCACGGGTTAACCAACAACCCACCATTAGAGACCACACAGGGTCAACACCAGTCAGGTAAACCCAATCACCGCCACACAGTGGTCAGACACCAGCTCGGGTATAACCTACAACACCGCCACATAGTGATCTGACACCAGCTCAGGTCACATCACATTACAGTGAATACAGCACTGATCCAATATAGAAGTAAAATAACCCCTGAAATCAGGGACTCACAGGAGACATCTTATCTGATGAGTCGTTCTCTTCTCTTGAGTTGTTCTTATTCCCTTTTCTTCTGCATCCGTTCCACACCGCCATGATGACTTGTCCCGGCCACCACTCACACCTGCAAAAATTACACACAAATATCTTAGAATCCTCAATTTTCCAGCATCTCTTTACCTATTCCCACCTCTGTACAGGTGTGGGAGAGTGGGTACAAGCCATAGCTTAGTATCCTAAGAGGTTGGAGGGTGGGATGAGAACTAACCCCCTGGAGATAATGCTACAACTTTGGGCTGCTCCCCTGACCATTATATTACCTGGTAGGTAGTCAAGACCCTAGGTAGGTAGGCAAATGGGCAAGGCCCCAGGTAGCTAGATAGGCACTATTTAGGTACGCAGACCCCCACTGGATAAGTTGGTAGGCATGCCCCAGGTAGGTTGGTGGGTAGACCCAAGTAAGGTAGGCTGTAGGTAGGTGTTGGTGAGTCTCAGTTAGTTAGGCTGTAGGTAGGTGTTAGTGGGCTGGAGGTAGTCAGGGCCCCCCTTTAGATAGGCTGGAGGTAGTGAGGGCCCCCCTTTAGATAGGCTGGAGGTAGTCAGGGCCCCCCTTTAGATTGGCTGGAGGTAGTCAGGGCCGCCCTTTAGATAGGCTGAAGGTAGTCAGGGCCCCCCTTTAGATAGGCTGGAGGTAGTCAGGGCCCCCCTTTAGATAGGCTGGAGGTAGTCAGGGCCCCCCTTTAGATAGGCTGGAGGTAGTCAGGGCCCCCCTTTAGATAGGCTGGAGGTAGTCAGGGCCCCCCTTTAGATAGGCTGGAGGTAGTCGGGGCCCCCCGCTAGATAGGCAGCAGGTAGTCAGGGCACCCCTTTAGATAGTAGGCTGGAGGTAGTCGGGGCCTCCCTTTAGATAGTAGGCTGGAGGTAGTCGGGGCCTCCCTTTAGATAGGCTGGAGGTAGTCGGGGCCTCCCTTTAGATGATAGGCTGGAGGTAGTCGGGGCCTCCCTTTAGATGATAGGCTGGAGGTAGTCGGGGCCCCCCTTTAGATAGTAGGCTGGAGGTAGTCGGGGCCCCCTTTATACATTGGGTAAGTAGCCGGGGCCCCCTTTATTCAGTGGGTAGGTAGCCGGGGCCCCCTTTATTCATTGGGTAGGTAGCCGGGGCCCCCTTTATACATTGGGTAGGTAGCCGGGGCCCCCTTTATACTTTGGGTAGGTAGCCAGGGCCCCCTTTATACATTGGGTAGGTAGCCAGGGCCCCCTTTATACATTGGGTAGGTAGCCAGGGCCCCCTTTATACATTGGGTATGTAGCCAGGGCCCCCTTTATACATTGGGTAGGTAGCCAGGGCCCCCTTTATACATTGGGTAGTTAGCCAGGGCACCCTTTATACATTGGGTGGGTAGCCAGGGCCCCCTTTATACATTTGGTGGGTAGCCAGGGCCCCCTTTATACATTGGGTAGGTCGCAAGGGCCCCTCGTATAGATTGGGTAGGTAGCCAGGGCCCCCCGTATAGATTGGGTAGGTAGCCAGGGCCCCCCGTATAGATTGGGTAGGTAGCCAGGGCCCCCCGTATAGTTTAGGAGGCCAGGGTCCGCTTCCATATATATATATATATATATAACACTACTCGCCTCACTCCCGCTCCTGGACGCTCCCCGCCGGCTTCTAATTGCGCCCTGCATAGGCGGCACGGTGATATGATGTCACCGCGCCGGCTACGTTACCAGTAGAAGCCGGCGCCTGGCAGGCTTAAGGCCTAACACCTTAGGCCTGCCAGTGTGTACAGCGGAGCTGTGCTCCCCTGACACCGTGCAGCACCTGGAGTAGTGGACATTAGTCCTCGACTCCCGGGCCCGGTCTCTGAGCGCTCGGGACGCAGGACCCGGGCGTTCAGGGACAGGATGCGGCGGCCGGGCCCCGGAGAGTGGCGGCACTGCCTCCAGGGCCCACAGGAGCTCGGGGCCCACCGGGGGATTCACCGATCCCCTGGCGACCCAGTCCGAGCCTGTCCCCACGTGCCTGTAATTGCAGCTGTCCTCTCAGGTCTACCACATTGTGTAGTAACAGACACTGTATCCCCCTTGCCGCAACCTGTGATTGATCTTCAGCCCCACAATTATGGTGGGTCTACACGGCATAGACAAAATACCGGTTGGATTCGGTTTTAAGAATCCGGTTGGTATTTTGTCATCTTTTGCATGGTTTTAGGGGACGGTTCTGTCTGCGATTTGCGTATTCACCCTTCCCCCTCAACCATTGAAATGCATACATTCTGCCCGAAAACCGTGCACCAGATTGTGTATGTTCCAAGGTCTTCGGAACACCGGCGGTGTAAAAATCAGTCTGGCTGAAAATCCGTTCAGTGTAGCTTACTGAGCGGATTTTCTATCAAAGTCTATGTGGACGGTTGACAGTCGGTTTTCACACGGGCTATATACAGGGGGCCTATAACCTACAGGGAGCTATATACACGGGCTATATACAAGGGGCCTATAACTTACAGGGGCTATATACAGGGGGCCTATAACCTACAGGGGCTGTACAGTAGTTTTTGTTTTTCTGCCTCGTTATCCATCATTTCGTTATCCATCACACTTTTCTGGAACGTAACCCCGGCGGATAAAGGGGTATCCCTATAGGGGACCTATAACATACATGGGGGCTGTAACTTACAGGGGGCTATATACAGCGGACCTGTAACCTACAGGGGGCTATATACAAGGGACCTGTAACCTACTGGGTTCTATATGCATGGGGGCTATAACCTATAGTTGCTATATACAGGGGGCCTGTAACCTACAGGTGGCCTATAACATACAGGAGCTATATACAGGGGGCCTATAACCTACAGTGGCTAAATACAGGAGAAGTCGTGATGGTGGTCTGGAGAGGATTAAAAAAGGGAAAATGAATGATTCAGAGACCACTGATCAGATAGGACGTCTCCTGTGAGTCCCTGGATGTGGGCTTATTTTGCTTGTGTGTTGGATCAGTGCTGTAGTAACTGTCATGTGGTGGTGACCTGAGCCGGTGTCTGACCACTATCTGGGGCCCATAATATTATTAAGACGGCTCTGTATACTGCTTCTGTTACTCGTAAGGAGCTGACTCCCAGCACTGTAAAAACTCCAGGTGAGACCCTGAAGTGTTTATGTGCCTTGCTTTCCTCTTTTCAACGTCAAAACGGCAGGTCAAAGCCTAAGTAGCCTATGTGGAGCTCATATGTTACACAGCCATCTTGGTTGGCTTCTGGAGACGCCCCGCTTGGTTACAATTTTATGTCAATGGTATATTTTAAAAATATATTTACGTGTGACGTGTTAAATAAAAGTATAGGGTCCTCTTTGGTGAATAAAGGAACAGCAAATAGTATTTTGTACTGCAGGTGAAATAAGTAGTGTGTGTACTAAAATATTTTACTTACGTTATTTAATTCTATTATTCTAATCTATTTTTAAGCCTAATCAATTGGAATGATCCAACCATAATCAACAAGATGTACAAAGTTTATTTGGGAGACATACCCCTTAAAACAAAGGAGGTAAGAAATTGTTTAAAGCACCACATGTCAAACATTAAAAATATTTTCTCTTTCAATCACAGTATTTCAAGGTGTTATTCCCATCTTACAAATTGGTGACCTTTTGCTAGAATATGATATCACTATGTGAACGATAGGGATTGGACATCGGAATCCACACCAATCCTGCAAATATAGGTTCTGCATCACTTACTTAGTGCTGCAACACCAGTGTTTTTTCCTGTTCAGCAGGATGTCCGACCACCCAGCTGTTCATGCATTGGCTCTAAGGCCAAACCCATCTTTGTGTATGCTGCAGTTACTTTTACCTCATGTTATCAGAAAGCCACTATGCTAGGAAAGACTGTGAAGGGGCTGCTGGACCAATTCAACACTGGTGTCCCCTGCATTCAGGATTCCTGAAGATCCCACCAAACATAGTGATGGCATATCCATAGCAGTTTGGCTTGGTAATGTCCCTTTAATGCATTGTATAATAAATATCCTTGTTTAATCATAAGTTTTTTTTTCTTTAATAATATTTTAAAGGGAAATATATTAAAGCCAGAATTGAAACGAGATCCTGTCGGCACCCGTGTTAAACTAAAAATTGTCCCTCATCTTCTGAGATCAAGATTAGCAGCTGAGTTATTTCCTTCTAACATACAGGTATTTTGATCTTCCTTCTTAAAGTGATAGTTAAAGAACTCTATCTTGCTGCAGAATTCTTTATACATATGCTTAAGGTTTGCTAAATAATGAATCTTGTGCCATCTTACCCCCTTACTGACATTTGCTGTACAGGTACATCATAATGCCAGTAAGGTCCTATGTGGCGGACTTACTCAATAAGTTCCCTGCTGCTTAACCCCTTAGACACCGTGGCAATTGCAGTGTCTAATTGAATTCCTTCCTGCCTAAGGAAGAGAGTAATAGAAATGTTAACTTCCAGCAACTGATCTGCACTCCACAATCTCGTCACCGGGTGGGGCGATCCTCCGAAACTGTGCATGGTGTCCCCGCTGTTAGCGGCGGGTGTCAGCTGTAATAACACTGGGGAACTTAAAATTTTTGGTGCCTAGAAATTTTTACCTTATTCTGGGTATTTGAGTGCTACGGAGTCCAAAAATACCATTCATTTTGTTCCAGCAGCTGTAGTTTGATATTTTGAGTACATTATTCTACATTGTTGTGATTTAATTAGTTTCTAGATATGTAGTGCAGATAAATAAACATGAATGTGTATTAGCAAATTAAATTTTTTGTTTGCATGTGCTCTTTTAAATGTTCTAAAATCTGTCTTTTCTGTTTCACGTGAATTCCCAATATTTCTTTAGTACAATATTGAGTGACCATAACGGTCAGCAGCATATACTACTTGTTAAGGTGGCAATTACAGATCTCCAAAAATAGAGCTAGGGGAAAACCGGTGTTCTTTTTAGAATCCACGCCCTAAACATACTCAAAAACTGATTCCATCTTTTAAGGCACCAAAATGGGTGTTCCCCAGTGAAATTAGCCAGCACCTGCCTAAAGAGCGGGCTCAGCATGTGAGCCTGCACCATATCTAGTTACCAACAATCTGATGACATCTATGTACAGAGCTAAAGGGTTTTTCTCACCACAATGATTAGCTTTAAACATTAACACAAAGGTAAAGAAAGACTTTTACCAAATACAATGTTTTTCTGATTTTGCTTTGTTTAGGAGGAAAATTGGAGATTTTCTCCGGCTTGGGTACACAAGTTTCTCAAGGCCATCTATCTCTGCTCCCATTACTTCAACTGCCTTGTCTGATCAGGTTGAAGTCACTCTCTGCTGTGTTATCTCCAGCATAGGAGCTTGTTTATCTGTGACTGAACAACTTTAACCATTTAGTGCCCTGTAGCCTTGTACATTATAGTTTACAAACATTTTGCACTCATGTCAGTATAACAGGCTCAGCTAGGAATAGTAGAGCTGATATGCCAATCACTGCTGTACACGTACCAATAGTCTAACCAGTCTGGCTCTGTGAAACAGCATGATGAGAATGCCTCTTTAATGAATATGTAAGGCTTCCGAGTCATATTATATATAGATGTATTCTATATAAAAAGCATTACTTTTTTTTTTTTTTTTTTTTAAACCACAGGGTGTCAATAGTAGGTTTAATTTATTTTACTTTATTGCAGGTTGTTTATGATGGACTTTTTGGGGGAAACACAAATGGCAAGTTAAGGATGCTGTCTTTGCAATTTGTACATCATATCTGTGGAGTGTAAGTAACCAGAATAATTAAGAATGTTCTTACCATAAAGGAGAATTTATGACCAATTACTTGCAGCTAACACACACTGGTAACAGCACAGGATGCCACGGCAAAGATAGCTGTGTCGCCTAAACCAATGAGAAATGGTGCCGTGCACCATTCCTCACTTCAGTCGGGGCGCCCGCGGCGAAATCGAGGGCTCCCGATCGGTTAACATGGCAGCGGGAAACCTCATAAAGGCTACCTTCACCGCCATGTTTTCTGTTTTACTATTTCCTGCCCCAGGCAGTAAGCAGTAAAACCGGCATCTTTATACAGCTTAATGCATTGTAATAAAATGCATTAGTGTGTACAAACGATCGCATCCCTTAGTGGTGAAGCTCCCCGGGGGACTCAAAGTAAAAAAAAAAAAAAAGTTCAAATCATCCTTTTGCCATTTTTACAAATAAAAATATAAAATAATAAAAAATTACTCATATTTGGTAGCCGCGTCTGCAAAAGTCAGATCTGTTAAAATAGAACATCATTATCCCGTACACTGAACAACATAGAAAAAAAAATCCAAACGCCAAAATTGCTTTTTTTGGGGGGGTAATTTCAAGTCCTCTAAAAATTGGAATAGATTTAATCAAAAAAGTTGCATATTTTCCAAACTGGTAGCGATAAAAAGTACACTTCAGCCCACCAAATGCACCCCTCACTCAAGTCCATAGGTGTAGACTCCTATATCTAAGTATCTTCTCTCTTATTCACTGTGCCTGCGCGCTTCCGATGATACCTCCTCCTTTGTTTATAATAATACTCACTGCCTCACAAATGTGTATGTTGTAAACTACTCTCGACACTCACACTAGCTGCCAGAATGTCCCATTTGATGTGCTGTAATCTAACTATTTTGTACCTCCTTTCCCCAGGCTGTGGAGATAGTGGTGTCTATTTACAATAGTCTGAACTTCTGATAGTGTATGAGCATACCACAGGGATTACTATATGAGTATATAGCAGAAGAGGTGTGATAATAAACCAGTTCTTCTGTAGAGAATAGTACACACAAACACAGAAGTTCAGACATCGCTATCTCCACAGCCTTGGGAAAGGAGGTACTACATAGCTTGATCAGATTACAGCACACCAATTAGACTGAGATGTTTCAGCAGCTAGTGTGTCAGAGAGTAGTTTACAACATAAACATTTGTGAGGCAGAGAAGAGTTATTGCTGCAGTCTGTGTGTAGAAGCAACCGTTTTAGGAAAACATAGAACTGCTCGGACTACTGCGCATGCCCAGGGACTGTTCTAATACACAGCCAGTGTGACTTCTCAGTGGCTGGGGCCAGGATTGAAGATGCATGTACCAGAATGCATGTTCACAATTCCCTGGCCAAAGAGTATGTCACAATGACGCCTTCCTCCCGGCCCCTGATCACAGCGCATAGGTGGTCGGAAACTATAGAAACCAGAGAGCAAGCCAGGGACAAAAAAAAAGGTAGATAAACCTGCATGAACATAATTTTTAATAATTGTATATTACAAAAGTACTGAAAATCCGTAAACTAAAGGCTAGGGATGCATTTTCAGTAATGGGAATATCCCTTTAAGTCACAACAAAGAGACTACACTTTTGATCAGGAGTAAGACTGAGTTCACATGGCGTATTGTGGTGCGTTCCTGTGTGCGCCGCAGTATGCCTTCTGTTGAAAGTACACGTTGGCCAGCGTGTACTTTCTACAGCGCTACAGCCCGGCTCGCTATTACTTTAGTTTTCCTGCCATGTAAGGGCCCGAAAGGAATGGCATGTCACTACTTTTTACGGGCATGTACTGTGCCCGCCGGTTCATCACTCAAGGAATGCTATGATTTTACCATATTTGCAGGGTGTTGGGTGTTGCAGCACAATTACAAAACTAAGTCCGTCCTGCAGATTCGTTGTGTGAACACTCCCCAAACCAGCACAGATGACTAATGTATGTATGTGTGTATATATATATATATATATATATGTGTGTGTGTGTGTGTAAGGTTTATTTTAAAGTCCACAGTCTTTTAAAACATACACAGCTTGGCTTCAGCATATGGGCAGCAGCAAAATAAAAAGTCCTTTCTTCAGGCAGACGTGAACACAAATGGATAGTGTTACCGACTGATACAGTGATACAGCAGGTCCTCAAGCCTACACAGTCTTACAGCTTAGGCAGTTCACAGCTTCTGGTTACAGGTCCAGAAACACACACTCCTCTCTGACCTGAGCCAGCTGCCTTTTATTTGGCTGGTAACGCCCGGGCTGGAGTATTGGAGCGATCTTTCACACCACGGCTCTCTGCTGCGCCATAATATACCCTGACCCGAACTACCGCAGAGATCTCTTCTCAGCAACATCATTGTCACTGGCGCAACAGATGGGTTTTTTATATCACCGATCCCGGCCACCTCTGTGATAGATACCTTCCATCTAGGACAGCACCTTTGGCCCTTCTACAATATACAGTTGGAACCAGAAGTTTACATGCACTATATAAAAAGACACATATGCATGTTTTTCTCACTATCTGACATCAAGTCAGAATAATCCTTACCCGTTTGAGGTCAATTAGAATGACCAAATTATTTATATTTGCCAAATGCCAGAATAATGAGAGAGAGATTTTTTTAAGGCATTTTATATATATACATACATACAGAAAAGAAAAAAAAGCAGCACTTCCATAACAGTAAGGCCGTGTTCACACGGTTTATTCACGCCGGATTGCGCTCGCAAATCCGGCGGGAATAAGGGGCGGGGCCGGAGCGCGGCGGGGGCGCCGCTCCCCGGCCCCATAGACTTTCATTATCCACAGCGCGTATTGCGCCGGGATAATGTGCATGTCACTTTCTCCCCCCCGCGGCGGATTCGCCGAGCGGGGAGGACCGACGGATTCCACTGTTCTCTATGAGAACAGTGGATTACCGTAATTACTCCGATGGATTGGCGCCGTACTGCAGCGCAAATCTGACGCGGAGTACGGCGCCAATCCGCGGCAAAATCAGCCGTGTGAACAAGGCCTAAGCGGTAAAGGAAAAAGAAGCGGGTGCCAGCGGTGACAGTTCCGATGTATGAGCTCCAAAGTATACAATGAAGAACAGTCCATGGCACTCCTCAAGAAGTTTAAGCAAAAGAGTAGTTTATGCCTCCATGCTAAACAAACAACGTTTCAGCCCCCTCACAGAGCCTTTGTCAAGCAGTATTACAAGTGATAATGAACAATATATATATAGTGAACAATTAGTACAATCAGAGATCATTAAGATAAAGCATTAATCATAATACAGTATATACACACCAATGTGAAATGATGCATAGATCATAATATATCAATATAAAATGCAAAGTACATAGTGTTAATATAATGATGATTACACCATTTACAAAATCAATATAAGCATAATTACAAAATAATAAGGAGGCGGGGAACAAAATTAGACTCACACTTTGCTGCCGACACAGATCCAAAAAACAGCGTCCTATGAAGTGAAATGCGCATGCCCAACTTATCGACAATGATTGGTTAAAAGATATCCATAGTTACAAGACGCCGCTGTCTCCCGGACCAAATTGCGCATGCGCAATACAGATCATGGTGGTTGCTGAGACAAAGCTCAGCCAAGTATACAGCCATCTTAAAAGAACATTCAATGTAAGGATACAGGTATAGAGAAGCCTAAAAGCACCGGTGGAAAATAAAAAGGAAGGGTTTATGCAGTAATCTATCCCAACCGGGAGAGAAGCTACAACACCTACAGACGCATAGCAGCAATCGGTCCACATCTGTGGATCGAGCTGCTTAGTATCAACAACCTCATTAATTCCGGTGATGGCGTACTTCAACGCCTAATCCGGCACTCAACAAACCTGAATGATCCTATCTATAAGAAACATGACAGCCTAAGTCACTATTGGATATATGCAGTGAAATAATACATGGCATTTTCTCTAATAAAGAACACTTTTAATAAATACCGGGGTACTCCAACACCTAATTTAGAGCATGAAAGAGATATAACCAAATAGTACAATGGGCTGGCAAAACACAAATGTACAAGGACGTAAAAAATACTAAATGATGTGAGTCCAATTGTCCCGGTCTCCTTGTACATCTCTAAAAAAATGATGATCTAAAAAATAAACTACAAATTAAAAAATTATATTAATAATAAATCTCACAACTACACGGACGATACAGAGAATGACGACAGTAAGGTTATCATCTCATCTTGTGAGAAATGGTAAAATCCACATTAAGTCCATTAGGTGTGTTTATCTGGAAAATCCATTCCAATTCACGTTTTTTCAACAATGTCAAACGATCACCATCCCTTTTGGGCATCAGTACATGATCTATAATCATAAATCTAAGATCTCGCTCAGTATGTCCAAAATCAGAAAAATGTTTAGAAACAGGCAAGTCCTGACGTTTCTTGCGTATAGTTTGTCTAGGATTATTTAAACGTGTACGCATTCCACATTTCGTCTCCCCAACATAGAGGAGACGACATGGACACCACAGAACATAAATTATCCACTCTGAACTACACGTCGGATAAAATTTTATTCTATATTCAGTTTGGATAATTGGATGAAAAAAACTAACTCCCTTAGGCAGAAAGGAACAGTTCACACAATTCAGAAAAGGGAAACACCCTTGTCTAGTGATTCTTGTAATAGTAGATTGAGTCACTGCTTTAGAAGAAACCATAGACCGAAATAATTTATCCCGAAGGTTTGGAGGTCTACGATATGAAACAATGGAAAAGTCTGAACATCCTCAACATTAGGAAAACTATGCTGCAAAATGGGCCAATACTTTTTAATGATTTTATTAATATTATGGCTTGCTTCATTAAAACTTGTGACAAAAACCAAACGTTTAGATTGCTCTATCTTTTTATGTTAAAATGTCTGGGAACGTTCCATGCTGGGAATATTGTTCACATGGTAACTAAGCAAAGAGGGAGGATATCCCCTTTCCTTTAAATTATTAATCATCAAATCTAAAGATAAATACCCTCCTCATGTCTAATTGACGCGTATAGACTGACTATATCATAATATACCAACATAAGGTGCAAAGTACATAGTGTTAATATAACGATTATTACACCATTTACAAAATCAATATAAGCATAATTACATAATTACAAAATAATGAGGAGGCAGGGAACAAAATTAGACTCACACTTTGCTGCCGACACAGATCAAAAAAACAGCGTCCTATGAAGTGAAATGCGCATGCCCAACATATCAATAATTGTCAATAATTGGTAAACTTTGGAATCATTCAATTGTCCGTAGGCTTCCTGTAAATAAAGAGACGTATCCATGATGACAATGTCACCACCTTTTCTTCTAAAGCAGTGGCTCAATCTACTATTAGGCTATGTTCACACGGCAATAATTGCGGGACGTATTTCGCCCGCAATTACGCTGTGTGCTTGGGAGCTGGGGCGGGGCGAGGCGGAGGGGCAGGCAGCCCGCCGGCCGCATAGACATTCATTATTCACGGCGTGTATACATCGTGAATAATTGACTTCTCTCCCCGCTCTGCGTCTTGTGCGAGTGGGGAGAGGAGACGTAACCCATAGTTCTCTATGAGAACTGTGGATTACCGTAATGACTGGGACGTATCTCGCCCCGTATTTAGCGCAGTACGGCGCAAAATACGGGGCGAGATACGTCCCAGTTTAAGCCGTGTGAACATAGCCTTACAGGAATCACTAGACGAGGGTGTTTCCCTTGTCTGAATTGTGTGAACTGCTCCTTTATGCATAAGGGAGTTAGTTTTTTTCATCCAATTACCCAAACTGAATATAGAATAAAATTTTATCTGACGTGTAGTTCAGAGTGGATAATTTATGTTCTGTGGTGTCCATGTCGTCTCCTCTATGTTGGGGAGACGAAATGTGACACGCGTACACGTTTAAATAGTCATAGACATACTATACGCAAGAAACGTCAGGACTTACCTGTTTCTAAGCAATTTTCTGATTTTGGACATACTGAGCGACATCTTAGATTTATGATTATAGATCATGTACCGATGCCCAAAAGGGATGGTGATCGATTGACATTGTTGAAAAAAACGTGAATTGGAATGGATTATCCGGTTAAACACACTTAGACCTAATGGACTTAATGTGGATTTTACTATTTCTCACAAGATGAGATGATAACCTTACTTTCATTATTCTCTGTATCGTCTGTGTAGTTGTGATATTATTATTTTTTTATTTGTCTTTTTATTTTTTAGATCATAATTTTTTGTAGATGTACAAGGAGACCGGGACAATTGGACTCACGTGATTTCGTATTTTTTACGTCCTTGTATATTTGTGTTTTGCCAGCCCATTGTACTATTTGGTTATATCTCTTTCATGCTCTAAATTAGGTGTTGGAGTACACCGGTATTTATTAAAAGTGTTCTTTATTAGAGAAAATGCCATGTATTATTTCACTGCATATACCTATTAGTGACTTAGGCTGTCATGTTTCTTATGTATAGGGTCATTCAGGTTTGTTGAGTGCCGGATTAGGTGTTGAAGTACGCCATCACCGGGATTAGTGAGGTTGTTGATGCTGAGCAGCTGGATCCACAGATGTGGACCGTTTGCTGCTATGTGTCTGTAGGTGTTGTAGCTTCTCTCCCGATTGGGATAGATTACTGCATAAACCCTTCCTCTTTATTTTCCACCGGTGCTTTTAGGCTTCTCTATACCTGTACCCTTATATTGAATGTTCTTTTAAGATCGCTGTATACTTGGCTGAGCTTTGTCTCGGAAACAATTATAATCTGTATTGCGCATGCGCGCTTTGGTCCGGGAGACAGCGGCGTCTTGTAACTATGGATATCTTTTAAACAATCATTGTCGATATGTTGGGCATGCGCATTTCACTTCATAGGACGCTGTTTTTTTGATCTGTGTCGGCAGCAAAGTGTGAGTCTAATTTTGTTCCCCGCCTCCTTATTATTTTGTAATTATGTAATTATGCTTATATTGATTTTGTAAATGGTGTAATAATCGTTATATTAACACTATGTGCTTTGCACCTTATGTTGGTATATTATGATCTATGCATCATTTCACATTGGTGTGTATATACTGTATTATGATTAATGCTTTATCTTAATGATCTCTGATTGTACTAATTGTTCACTATATATATATATATATATATATACATATATAGTGTTTTGTGTATATATATTATATATATATATATATATATATATATATATACATATATATACATATATATGTGTGTTAAACATGTATAAAGCGGTGGAGGGTATACACCATCAAAAACTGTTAAGCTCTCACTAACATGTCATGTGGCCTTTTACATCAATTACAGCTTGTCCGAGTTATTGACTGCTGAGACATGTCGTCCCACTCTTTTTGAAGGGCGACCCTCAGGTCATTAATGGGTACAGAGTTGTAAGTTTCTACACGGCGACTAGGCTGATTCTATGGGGTTCAGGTGTGGAGACAGTGCAGGCCACTCCATTTGAGGTTCCCAAGTCACCATCAGCCGTTCCCTAATGATGCGACCTCAATGAGCTTTGAGTATTGTCGACCATGAAGATGAAATTAACCTTGTGGTGTTTATGCCGTGGAACAATGACTGGATTAATGAGGTTATTCAAATAGTAGAGGCTTGTCCCTGTACTATTCACAAATTATAGGGGCCCACACATCTGCCCACACTGTAACAGCACCACCAACGACTTGTCTGGTGACAACAGTGGCTGATGCATAGCTCTCTCATTGACGTCTTCTGCATAATTAGCGACCATCATTTCTGCTCAGAGTGAATAGACTTTCATCACTGAACTACACTGAGGACCACTGTTCCCTTGTTCAGCGTAGATGCTCCCTGGCCCATGCAAGACGATGATGCAGGTGCCTGGTGGTGTGGTCAAGTACCCTTGCTGGTCATCTAACACACAGACCACACTGATGTAGACAGTTAAAAATGGTCTGACGTGACACTTGGTTGCCTTTAGCCCCTCTTAAACGTGCCTAGAGTTATGTGGCATTCATCATCCGGTTCCGCAGGGCATTGTTTACAATGAAGTGGTCATCCGTGTGTGATGTAGCCAAAAGACGTCCACTTCTTTAGCTTTCTGTGACTCTTCCAGTCACTCTGTATCTCTGATGACACTCTGTGACGCTTTAAGCTCAGTGACCACTTTCGTCTGAGAACATCCTGCTTGAAGGCTCACAATGGTGAAATACTGTTGGTATCTAATGATCTTCTAATGTCAAAATGTGAACTGCATGATGAGGAGAACTGTTTAGATCCCAATTTAAATTGCTCCGTTAATTTTTATTGGGTGATTCAGGAATCAAACAATAGTTGGGAATTAAGCTTCTTGTTAGAGATTCGCAAGTTGTGCAAAAATTACTAAAACATTGAACAGTTGGGCATGTACTGTACATTATAGAGTTAAGAGATGGTCTCAGTTAATAAAAAAAAAAATTCAAGAAATTTTATGTTCATCCTGAATTTTCAACCAAAAGCCAAATATCCCTAACTTTTTATGAGTAGTCTAGTAGTTCACTTTATTGATGTTGGTTGGGAAATGTGTTAGTAACTGAAATTAGTAACTTTTTTTTTTTTTTGCATAACAGTTGTCCTGACGCTAAAATAAAACCTCTAGGTCCCATGCTTCTGAATGGACTTACAAAACTGATTAATGAATATAAAGAGGTGAGGATTTTTTTTTTTTAAATATTTGGTATCGGAGTTAAAGAAAATACTTGAAGGGGAATTACCACCTTTTGGACATTTATTGCCGAATATGCCATTAATATTTGATAAATGTGGGACGTTGCACCTGCAAACAGGGGTTCTATGACTTGCCTAGTGAGATGGCTTCTACATCTAGGCACAAGTTGCAGGGAGAGGGACATGATCACATCTTTCTATATTAAATTTTATGGAAGTTACAGAAATAGCCTAGGAACTGGTCTCATCTGTTTTGTAACTGCATTATAAGTAAATTTAGAACATTGCACACATGTGCAGACACCTCAATTTTCTGCCTGAATAATGGCCGGGGGCTTTCTTACCAGTTGAACCTGATGTTCACATAGTCCCACCTCTGGAAAGCACAACTGGATCCATCAGACATTTTTGAGAATATGCCATAAATGTCCAAGTTGGGAATACTCTTTTCGCACATACCCAAAATCTTCTGTATATATACAGGAAGGAAGGAGTTCCTGCAAACTGGCAGGGGATCAGAAACAGAGCTCACGCCATCCACAGCATAGACTTTGACACCTTAACAGAGCCCCATTTTTCAAATCTGACATGTCACATTATGTGAAAATAACTTTTTAATGCTTTTACCTATCTATATGATTTAGAGAGAGTTTGTGTTCTCTTGACATATTGTGCTTTAAAGGGGTTTTCTCATGACATGCTTTTGCATTCATCTTGTGCTTATTAACCAGCATACAGCTTCAAATCCAGCGGCTTGTCTCTCCTCCCAGTAGGCAGGTCGTCCCTCACTGAAGACTGGGGACATCATTATTCTGTGTGAGCAGTGGAAGGGAGAGGATGTCACAGCTCTGCAGACCTCCTGCAATGGTCAGTTCTCATGCCTGGAGAGCTGTCACCTCCCTCCCAGGCTCCAATCCTTGTAACCAGAACACCTGCATTGCTGTAAACAGTTATACATACAGCCCTCTAATATTGCAAAAAGTGACACCTTGTCATTGTGTCTAGCCTAGTGTATTATATGAGTGTTATATGGGTGGGGGGAGCATAGTGTATTATATGTGTTTTATATGGGTGGGGGGGGGTGCTTCGCCATTGTCTGTCTAAGAGCCATAACTTTTTATTTTTCTGTATATGTAGCTTTCTAGGGACCTGTTTTTTGCTGAATGAGTTGACATTTTCACTGGTACCATTGTGGGGGGGACTTGACTTTTTCATTGTCTTTAAATCTGTTTTTTGAAGATAGTCCTGGTAGAGGTTTTTTATAGCACTTATACCTGACCTGTTTTACTCCTGGGGCTGATACAATTACATTGATACCTAGTTAAAATAGTTTTGTTTTTTTATGTTCTACCACTTTAACACCTTACCACCGCAGCCAGTTTTGGCCTTTCTGACAGAGCCCGGTTTTTGAAATCTGACGTGACATTTTATGTGAGAATAACTTTTTGACACTTTTACCTATCCAGGTGATTGAGATTGTTTTCTCCTGACATATTGTGCTTTAAGTTAGTAAGAAATGTTGGTCTATACAATCCTTGATTATTTGTGAAAAATGTCAAAATAAAATTTTCAAACTTAAAAAATTGCTGCATGTAAGACAGATAGTTATTCCACTCAAACAACATTACAACATTAGGGAGCTTAAAAATGTTGTAGTAATTTTTTACATTTTCAAGAAAATTTGCAACATATATTTTTTTAGGGACCAGTACAGCTCTGACGTTTTCTTTAGGGGCCTGTATGTAAGACACCCCCCTAAATGACTCCATCTAAGAAACTATACCCATTTAAAGTATTTAAAACAGTGTTTTGGAAGTTTGTTAACCCATTAGGTATTTCACAGAAATTAAAACATAGTGGAGTTAAAATTTCTCCTTTTCAATACGATTTTATTTTGGCGCCATTCCAGGTTTGCCGACACCCTAAGGTGCTAAAACTTAATAAACACCCCTAAAAAGAACCCATATTGGAAACTGCACCCCTTAAGGAGTAAATCCAGAGATGTAATGAGTATATTACACACATTTTTTTTAGCGTTGGAAATTTTTTTTCCAACAATCAGCAGTTTTAGTTGGAAGTTGTTTAACCTTTTAATGCTCAATTACATTCCTGTACGTCATGGTGCAAAGCTCTTTAAAGCACCATGACATCCAGGAATGTCATGGAGATTGTGCGGGCACAGAAACTGTGCTCGCTTGATCGCTGTGGGAGCCCGGCGGTGATTGACAGCCGGGGACCTGTGCTTGTCTTCGGGAGCGGTGGCTTAACCCCTTAGTTATGACAGAGGGAGAGATCTCCCTCTGTCCTCCATCGGAACCCCAGCAACTAAATTGCAGGGTTCCGGTGGTTGCCGTGGCAATCCGGAGGGCAGATAATAATCTCCGGGTTGTCTATGATGTCACCCTGACAGGCTGTGCCCGGGGGCAGAGTCTGACAGGATGATTGACAGTTGGCATAATACATGGTAGCATAGACATGCTGCAATGTATTATACCCGAGTCATACCAGCGATCTAATGATCACCGAGTATAGTCCCAAAGTGGGACATGTGGAAAAAATAAAAGAATAAATAAAAAGTAAAAGTGTAAAAAAATAAGAGTAAAACACGCACACTGCCCTTTACCCATTACACATACCAATCACTCCAAAAGAGAACCAAAATTTTAAAAAAAAGTGCACATATCTGGTATCGCCACGTGCATAACGACCTATAAATCTGTCATGTTATTCTAACCATACAGTGAATGCCGTAAAAAAAAAAAAAAAAAAAAAATGGCAGATTTGCAGTTTTTGCTTATCCCACTGCACATAAAATGGAATAGAGAGAGATCAAAAAGTCATATAAACACCAAAGCGGTAGCACTGAAAACGTCAATTTGTCCCGCAAATAAAAAGACCTTACACAACTCTGTATAAGTAAAAAAGTTATGGCTATCAGAAGAGCGATACTTAAAGATTGTTTGACACAATAACAAAGTTTGTTTTTTTTAAATTGCTACAACAATATAAATTGGGTATCGCCACAATCTCATCATCCAGCAGAGTAAAACATGTTACTTGTACGGCACGGTGAGGGCTTTAAAAAATATCAGGTTTGTTTTATTTTCTTCACCCTGCCTTCCAAAACTAGATTCAAAAGTCATGTGTCCCCCAAAAATTATACCAACAAAAACATCAACTCAAGCTAGGAAAAACAAGCCCCTACATAGCTTTGTACACAGAAAAGTAAAAAAGTTGTCTCTCAGACTATGGCGATGCAAAAACACGTTTTCTTTTCTAAATAAATATTGTTATTGTGTAAAAGCAGTAAAACATTTAAAAAAATGTACAAATTGGGTATCGCTGTAATCGTATCGTCATGCTGAGTAAAGCTATCATGTCATTTATACCACACGGTGACAGCTGTAAAAAATAAAAATAAAAAAACTACCAAGGTTACTATATTTTGTTCATTCTGCTTCCAAAATACCTTAATAAAAAGAGATCAAAGTGTCATATGCACCCCATAATAGTAGCAATAAAAAAACAAGCCCATAATCGGCTACGTATACAGAAAAATAAAAAATTTATGGCTATCAGGCTATGACAACATAAAAACGCAATTTTTTGCAAAACCATTTCTTTTATGTAAAAGTAGCAAAACCTAAAAAACTGTATAAAATTTATATCATTGCAATTGTACCGACCTGATGGAACTGCAGATTTTTATTTTTTATTTTCACGGCCCTAAACTAATAAAACCTGTGGAACAACTGTGCACCCAAATTGCACAGTACACACCTAGATGAGATCTCTAAGGGTTGTTAAATCCAAAATGGGGTGACTTCTGGAAGGTTTCACCTTTCGGGGAAATTTGGGGGCTTTGCAAATGCAACAGGGCACCTCCAAAATTTGCGTTCCAAAACCCAAAATTAATGCCCCTCCCTTTACGCCAAGTACACCAAACAGAGAGTTTCATCCATATAGGGTATTCCGAAGTTGAAGAAAAGTTTAAATTCTTTTGGGTGCTTTTTTCCAATTCCTTGTGAAAATTAAACATTTTCAGTTGAAACTGCAGATTATTGGAAAAAAATTAAAATTTGTCTAACACCTGTGGGGTCGATATACTCACTGCAACCCTAAATATATTCCTTAAGGAGTGTAGTTTTCCAAATTAGGTCTATTTAGGGGAGTTTATTAAGTTTTAGCACCTTGGGGTCTCGCAAACTGGTTTGGTGCCTAACATAAACCTAAGGGAAAAATAGACCCCAAAATCCAGTAAGGGCTCCTCTTATTGAGGCTTGTGGTCGAGTAAAAAGGCCTGGGGTCATATTAGATACTCTACACCGGCAGAAACTGGAATTGATTTGGTTTGCATTTTTTCGTGTTCCAGTAAAACAATTGTAAAAATTGTAAATCGCAAATCTTTTTTTGTTTAATTTCTGTAAAAACACCAAAAAGGGAAAAAATTTTTAAAGTTTTGTTTTTAATTTTTTATGCCCCAAAAAATTTGAAATTTGTGAAAAATTTGGAAAAAATCTCTTTTAAAAATATTTTGTTTTTTCACACGAGAAAATAATTGCTAACTTTAAAGTAAAATGTTTATGGAAAACGTCTCAAATTTGCATGAATAGGAAAAAACCTTTAAAAAAGTTATTGCCCATAAAGGACACACAGATTTGAAAAAAAAAAGGGGTTGGTCCTTAAAAGGGGTTTTGAAAAAAAGAATTCGTTACATCCTTATCCACAGGGGAAATAAAAAAGCAGCTGAGTCATGAAGCTGAGGGGTGAGAGGGGGGGGGGTAGCAAGGGGTGAGGAATAAGGGGCGTCTCAAAGTTTAAATCAAAATAATTACATTACAGCATGGGATTCTAATACAGCAGACAGAATCATACACTACACTTTTTTCCACACCCCTTGAAAGCTCGTCATGTTCCCTTCACAGATAAGAAGTGTTTCACGCAAGCGGGCCAATCAGCTCTGTTAGCTCTCCTGGTCCCTGTCTAATTCAACTTTTGGAACTAAGGGGGACGGAGAAAAACCTGTGCTTTCACAGGCTTTACTTTTTGTAAAACTATATTTAGAAAAGGATTTTAAAAAACCCCTTTTGGGGATCCCCTAAACATTACATGTGGCAAAAACCTTTTTAAATCCAAAAAAAGGGTTTGAATTAAAGGGGTTTTTTTTAAAAATTTACAATTTCCCGGGGGGATAAAAGCACCTTAAATTTTTTTTACCAAATTTCTTCAAGTTTGGCAATACCCTGTTGTGGGGGTTAAAATGTGTTTTTGGGGATGTAAGGCTTTCATTGGAGGGGGCTTTTTTTGGGGTTTTGGAAACCAAAATTTTTTTGGATGCCCGCGTTTTTGCAAAGCCCCCAAAGTAGAGACGGTGAAATTTTTTCAGAATTCACCCCCCTTTTGGATTCAAACCTCTCAGGGTAGGGGGTGTATTGTTATTTTTGGGTTTCACAGGGGTTCCCCTAGTTTTTTTTTGTTGTTTTTTTTTGCATTCTGCCATAAGATGGTGGGGGGTGGGGAAAGCAAATTTTTACCCTTGTTTTTTGGGTTTATTTTTTACGCATTCCCCTGCGGGATAAATGCAGATAACTTTACTATGCGGGTTGGCACAATTGCAATGATATACATTTTATGTAGTTTGTTTTACTGCTTTTACACGGGATGTGTCCCGACTAGCCAATCACAGAAAAGGGGGCTCATGTCTACTAAACCAAGTGACTGAGGTAATGCAACCCAATTACAAAAGTGCTTATTTTTTTCCCCACAATCTGAACATGTTTTGTAGCGATAAACCCCTTTAATCACTTTTTTATTAAGATTTTTGTGAGGCATTTTAAAAAAACACAGCAATCCTAGTAGTGTTTTTTATTTTTTACAGTGGTCACCATGCGGTACAAATGACATGCTAGCTTTACTCAGCAGGTCAATCCAATTACAGACATACCCAACTTGTATATTTTTTTTTATGTTTTTACTGCTTTTACACAATTTAAAAAAAATGTATTCAAAAAGGAAAACATGTTTTTGTATTGCCATCGTCATAGTCATAGAGCCATAACCTTTTTTTTATTTTTCTTTGTACAGAGCTGATAATGGGCTTGTTTTTTGCGGGATGATTTGACGTTTTTATTGGTATAATTTTTGGGGGACAATGGTTTTTTGATCGTTCTTTAATCCATTTTTTGGAAGGCATGGTGAAGAAAATACTGCAATCCTAGTAGTGTTTTTTTATTTTTAACACTGTGCAGTATACACGACAAATATTTTTTCCTTTTGGTCGATACAAATATGGCAATTTTTTGTATTTTTTTTTATGTTAAAGCGCTTTAAAAAAGTGTTTTTATTGCATGAAACAATATTTATGCATCACCGTCTTTTTTTTATTTTTCCGTATGCAGAACTGTGTAAGGGCTTTTTTTTGCAGGATGAACTGACGTTTTAATTGGTACCACTTTGGCGTTTATATGAGTTTTTGATTGCTTTTTATTTCATTTCATATGCTGCGGGATAAACAAAAATCGCAATTCTGTGACACTTTTTTTTTTTTTTTTTTTTTACGGCATTTATCATGCAGGTTAATTAATATGACAGATTTATAGGGTAGGTTGTTACTCACACGGTGATACCAAATATGTGTACTTTTATTTTGAACTTTTTTGGGGGGCGATTGGCGTTTGTAAGAGGGAAAAGGGCAATGTGTGTGTTTTTATTTTTCGTGTTTGTGGTTTACTAACAGAGATTAGTACATAGCAGAATTGCTATGTATTGGTTTCTATGGCAACTGTCACCATGCCCGTCTGTACCCATAATGCACTGTGGGGCATGGTGAAGTCATAGACAGCCTGGAAGTGTTTTATTACAACACTCCCAGGCTGTCAGGTTCACACAGCAGCGGCACTGAGAGATCGCGACAGCTAAAAAGTTATAAACACCCGCATTTGGAGCGCATTCAGGCAGCGGGTTATGCGGCATGAGGCCAGCGGTAATATACCGCTGGTTTCATGTCGTGATCGTATGGGGCCCACTTTTTAACCCACACGTTGTCCAGGACGTACCCATATTTACGGGAAGTCGCTTCCCGCTAAGATGTATGGGTGCGTCCAATGTCGAAGGGGTTAAAAAAAAAAAAAAAGTGTTTTTATTTTGCAAAACCATGTTCATGCATCGCTATTTTTTCATAGACATGACATTTTTTTTATTTTTTTTTTCCCTGTATACCTCGCAATCTGCAGTGCAGATAGCGGGAGACATGCGATGCTGCAGTTGACCATGGCATCTAGGTGATTATTTGACCCCGACCTGAGTAAGCACTGCTAGGCAGTAATATGAGCATTGTATGAGGAATGAGCAATTAATTCATCACAATTAAAGTACCATGAAAAATAAAATAAAGTTGAATGACAATAAAGTAAAAAAAAAAACACATCTTTTCCCATTAAAGTTAATTTGTTTTTGTTTTTTTAAAAAAAATACCAAAAACCCACATACAGGTTATCACCGGTAGTAGGAACCAAAATCATAAAGTTGCAACCGCTTGGTGAATGTTTTTTTTAAAAAAAACAATGATATATTTGCCCAAAGTAACATGTCCCCAAAAATGGTTTCAATAAAAATGATTTTCTCCTTCATGAAACAAGCCCTAATGTGATCTCTTTAATGACGATGATTAAACCGTGCCTGCCTTCTCAGTAAAGAGACCAGCTGCCTCTGACAGCCAGCTATCTACCCTTGCGGATGCACAAAATCTTAATAAAAGCGTTTCAAATCGGCATATAGGTCTCATAATGGTACCAATAAAAACCTCAACTCAAAAATAAGCCCTTAATCAGTTCCATATACAGAAAAATAAAAAAGTTATGGCTATCAGACTATGATGACATATAAAAACACAATTTTTTATAAGTGCATTTCTATTGTGTAGTAATAAAACCTAAACTATATAAAAAAATTTATAAAATTATATTGTTGCAATTGTACCAACCTGCATAGTAAAGTTATCCTGTTACTTATACCACACTGCGAACGCTGTAAAAGTGAAACCCAAAAAACATGGCGGAACTACGTTCCCCCTCAATTTTCATGGCTCAGTGGTAAAAAGAAACTGTGGAATACCTGTGCACCCAAATTGCACAATACACCCCATCTATGAGATCCATGAGGAGTGTTAAATCCAAAACACGGAGACTTCTGGAAGGTTTCACCTGTTCTATTACTTTTGCGTTTCAAAAGCCAAATGGTACTCTTTCCCTTGTACGCCCTGCCATGCGCCCAAATAGTATATTGCTGAAATTAAAAGAATCGTGTAACACATTTTAAGATGCTTTTTTTCAAGATCCTTGTAAAAATGAAACCTTTTTACCTAAAATTGCAGATTGTTGGGAAAAAATAAATTGTTCATTTTTCACAGCCTAACGCTAAAGAAATTTGTGAAACACCTGTGGAGTCGATCTTTTTAGGGGTGTTAAATTTTAGCACCTTTAGGGTGTCTGCAAACCTGTAATGGTCCCTAAAGAAAATTTGTGATAAAAAGGAGACCCCAAAGTCCAATAGGTGCTCCTCCTATTCTGACATATTCCAATATCAGTGGTACACTATAAACTAGAAAAACTATCAAAGGGGACATAGGAATTTTTGAAAAAGCATTTCAGCTATCTAGGATATATGAAAAATTTTTGAGGTTCTTAGTTCACATTTTTTATCAAAACTGCTTAAGCCACCTCCGAAACGTCAACGGGACCTCAAAGGCACCTCTCCTGGACTCTGTTCAGACTTCCATACTTCAGGGAGTGAAGGCACCAACTTCTGAACACACTGTTTCTACTCCACCTATTCTGAGGCTTGTGGTTGATCTAAATAGTGCACTAGGACCACGTATGGGATATCTCTAAAAACAAAAAAAACAAAAAAAAAAATGGCAGAATTGGGCGAATCAATGTTGAGTTGTGTTTCCCTGTTATGATTTACCGTGTTCCAGTGAATAATGGATTAAATTTAAAACCGGACAAAAAAAGTGATATTGCTTTAATTTCTGTGAAACGCCTAAGGCTATGTTCACACGGCTTAATTGCGGGACGTAATTACGCCCCGCAATTACGCCGTGTGGACGGGGGCGGGGCGGGAGCGGGGGAGTAAGCAGGGGGCCGGCACTTCGCCGGCCCATAGACTATCACTGCTAGCGGCGCGTATACGCCGCTAGAAAGTGACAGGTGAATTATCTCCCCGCGGGCGGGGAGGGGAGACGTAATCCATAGTTCTCTATGAGAACTGTGAATTACCGTAATGAATGGGCCGTTTTCGGCCCGTAATTGGCGCACTTCGGCGCGTAATTACGGACCGAAATACGGCCCATTTTAAGCCGTGTGAACATGGCCTAATGGGTTTTAATAAACTTCCTAAATGCTGTTTTGAATACAATAAGGGGAGTAGTTTCTAAGATGAAGTCATTTATGGGGATTTCTAGCATACAGGCTCCTCAAAGCCACATCAGAACTGGACTAGTCCCTAAAAAAAAAAAAAAAAAAATCTGTTGCAATTTTCCTTGAAAATGTAATAAATGAATACTAAATTTCTAAACCCCATAATGGCTTGCATAAAAAGACATCTAAAAAATACCTACAGTAGACATATGGTTTATGCTAGTTATAAACACGCTGACATTTTTGAACTTTGAAAATGGCAAATTTTTCTAAATTTTCACAATAATTAGTTTTTTTTCACAAATAAACTAGGATTGTATGGACCAAAATTTCTTAGTAACTTAAAACACAACGTGTCATGAGAAAACACTCTCTGAATCACCTGGATAAGGTAACAATATCAAAAAGTTATTCCCACCTAAAGGACGCATGTTAGATTTAAAATATGGGGCTCTGTCAGGAAGGTCAAAACTGGCTGTGGCGTTAAGAGGTTAAAGTTGTGACCCAAGCAGAGCTAATCGAGACAACAATTCAAAATAAAAATTCAAGATGTGCAAACATCTACAATAATATTAATCTTTACATAGCGCCAACATATTCTGCAGCACATCACAATTTAGAGGGTATAAGTACAGACAAAACCAAACCTTACATAGTAAAAAGCTACTTGCAAATTGTACACAAGGTGTGAGAGCACTGCCCGCAAGAGCTTACAATCTAATAGGGTGTATGGGTGCTAAGTGCTTGGTTTTCATAGTGGTCCAGCCATGTTTTCCTGGTAAAGTTTACATGCTCTGGGATTTAATATACAATAAGATCTACAGCATCTAACTAAAATGAGTACACCCCTCACAGTTTTGTAAATATTGTATTATATCTTTTCATGGGACAACACTGAAGATATGACACTTGTAAAGTAGACAGTGTACTGCTAGTGTAAATTTGTAGTGCCCTCAAAGTGACAATATCTGAACCACTGGCAACAAAAGGGAGCACACTCCTAATTGAAAATGAATAAATTGTGCCTAAAGTGTCAAGTGTCTTTTGTACGGCCACCATTATTTTCCAGCATTGCCTTAACTTTCTTGGGCATGGAGTTCACTAGAGCGTCAGAGGTTGCCACTGGCAGGGCTGGGACAAGGTATTATGGTGCCCTAGGCAAACAAGCACTAAGTGCCCCCCAAATGGAAAATTCAGCCCACTCCATACCTCCTTGTGCCCCCTTTTATGCCTGGGATGAAGTGGAGCCCTAGGCGATCGCCTACCTTCGCCTACCATCGTCCCGGCCCTGGCTACTGGAATCCTTTTCCACTCCTCCAGGACGACGTCACAGAGCTGGTGTATGATAGAGACCTTGTGCTCCTCCACCTTCCATTTGGGGATTCCCCACAAATGCTCATTAGAATTAAGGTCTAGGCTTAGACAGTCCAAAACTTGTATCCTCATTTTCTTCAGCAAGACAGTGGTCGTCTGGCGGTGTGTTTGTGGTCGTTATGTTGAAATACTGATTTGCGCCGTAGTTACTGAAGGGAAAGGATCATGTTCTTCTTCTGTATGTCACAGTACATGATGGCATTTATGGTTCCCTCCATGAACTGTAGTTTCACGCAGCTGGAAGCACTCTTGCAACTCCTGCCCATGACACTTCAACCACCATGTTTGACTGTAGTCAAGACACACTTTTTTCTTTCAGCGCCTCACCTGCTTGCTACCACACACGCTTCACACCATCTGAACTAAATAAGTTTATCTTGGTCTCCTCAGACAACAGGACATAGTTCCAGTAATCCATGTATTTAGTCTGCTTGTCTTCAACAAACTGTGTGCTGGCTTTCTTATGCATCATCTTTGGAAGAGACTTCGGTCTGGGGTGATAGCCATGCAGACCAATTTGGTGCAGTCTGTGATGTATGAACTGACAGGCTGCACCCATTTAACCTCTGCAGCCATACTGGCAGCACTCATACGTCTATTTTGAAAAGACACATCTCTGCATATGATGCTGAGCACGTGCAGTCAGCTTCTTTGGTCGTTCATGGCGAGGCCTGTTCTGAGTTAAACTGTTGCATTATCTTGACCACTGTGATGCAGCTCAGTTTTTGGTGTTGGCAATCTTATAGCCTTGGGCCATCTTTATGTAGAGCAACAATTCTTTGTTTCAAATCATCAGAGAGTTCTTTGCCATGAGGTGCCTTGTTGAACTTCCAGTGACCAGTATGAGAGAGTGATAACACCAAGTTTAACACATCTGCTCCCTATTTACACCTAAGACCTTGTAACTCTTACAAATCACATGAAACAGTGGAGGGAATATGGCAAATTGGGTAAAATTTATCCATTTGCACTTAGGGGTGTACTCACTTTTGTTATCAGCAGTTTTCACATTGATGGCTGTGTGAGTTATTTTGTGGGCACACCAGCTTTACACTTTTACACAAGATGTACACTGATTACTTTATATTGTATCAAAATGTCATATTGTCAGTGTTGTCTAATGAAAATATATAATACAATCTTTACAAAAATGCAAGGGGTGTTTCTGAGTTACTATTAGTGCTAGCCCTTATTGAGTGTCTTGCTATATTAAACATTTTTTAATGTAAATAGATAATTCACTTTTTTTTATTTTTCTGTTTAATCTTCCTGTGAAGGATCCGAAGTTGCTTTCCATGGCATATTCAGCTGTTGGCAAACTCTCAGGGTATGTTGACTAAGACAAATATGTTGACCAATTTTCACAGAATGAAAGCTTTCATTATACTGAGATCTGTTTACTTTATTTGTAGCCGTATGCCTCAACTATTCACAAAGGACCTTGCCTTAGTTCAGCAGTTTTTTGAAGCCATGAGGAAGGTAAGTAAACTATAACATGGTTATTTATTCTTTTTAATTTTCATAACATTAATTGGAAATTGTTCCAGAGATCATGCCCCACGAATCATAAAGTAATGGCAACCATTGTACTGGAAATTTGTTCTACAGTCTTATTCAAGGGAATAAAGTCCGTTGCAGTTCCCTGTGGAGCTAGGTAACTGCAAGTACCAATGTATAGGTAATTTAAAAGTGCAGTGGATGCAGCATTATAACAGCAGTGCAGCCCTGTGATTCTTAAGATCAGAAAAGGTCCTAATGTTGGACTATGAGTGATCTTAAAGTGATATCCAAACCATATGATATTACTTTGAGATTGGAGTATCCCTTAAATCAGAGAAGGAGCTTTATTTTGTGAATCTCCATGAAAATAATGTGCAACATGATTCTGATATATTTTCTTTTATTTTGCTCTAGCTGAAAAGTAACATTTTTAGTGATATTATATCAAAAACAGTAGTGTGCAGTAGTAATACCAAGACAGAAATGTCTGTTGGCAATATTTTGTACTTGTCAAGTGACTTAAAGCAAACAGGTCAGACATACTGCTCCAAATCATATAAACATATATATGATATAGCTCCAACTTCTATCACATCCTTCTGTCATATTAGGTAAATAAAACCACCAAACAGGTTTGCTTGTAACATTGGAGTTTAACAATTACTTAACTCCTTAATGCACTATCCTTAAAGGGGTTCTCCGGGACTATATTTTTATTTGTTATAGAACTCACAACTTAATTATATTGGACTTTTGTAATTGATACTCATTCCAAATCATTCACCTGTTCTGCTTTGCAAAACCAGGCAGAGAGCCCTTTACTGCATACCATGTGACGTCCATTGATCACATGGTTTTGCTTCTTCTTCAATGGATGTTTTGTCATCACTCAGTGGGTGTGCTTTGAAGCCAGGCTCAGCTCAGAAACACTCCCCTGTAGTGAGCGTGACCTGAGCAGACAAAGATCTGGCTGTCTTTAGTGACTCATCAGTCACTATGTAAACAGAAGTGCTGACAGAAATATAATCATTCAAATGCAGAGGTGGAGGGGAAGGGTGTTATACACATACAGTGATAACTATGTGTACATAGTGACTCATTGCTGCTAGAGTCTAGGTGCCTTCATTATTGTTTACTGTTTTTACCTCGTCTGATAGGAGGCAATGTCTTTTTGATAAGTTTACTAAATAGACCTTTTCACCTGGTCAGGAGACTTGCATTGTTTGATTGGCTGAATGTGCATTATGACCTCTGAGATTATCCAGCAGCAATCAGAAAAAAGTCTGCTGACTTCTCTTTTATATAGTAGTGGTGCCAGGATAAAGCATCATGAGATGCTTGGGGGGCGGGGGGGCGGGGGGAGGTTATTAGGGGCGGGGTTATGGAGGAGGTTGGATGTTTAGAATCACACAAAAAAAAAACCCAAAAAAGTGTATACTGTGTCATTTAGGGCATGGGTCCTCAAACTACGGCCCGCCGGGGATTTTTATCCGGCCCGCCGCTGCCATCCGCCGCCGCTGCCGATCGTTGACATGTAGCAAGGCACCGGCGGTGGCAGCGGCGGAGCCGCAGTTCTCCCTTTTCACTGGTGCGTTCGCTATAAGCTGGCCCCTGCCGTTGCGCTGTTCGCGATGCATCCCGTCACCGCCCACAGCACCTCCCATACGATGGGAGGTGCTGCGGGCGGTGACAGGTAACATGAGAGTGATCGTGAACAGCACAACAGCAGGGGCCAGCTTCGGGGGGGCGGACACTATGGAGCTGATGGGAGGTGCCTGAGGGCGGACACTTGCAGTATATGGGAGGTGTCTGTGAGTGAGTGGTGGAGGGCGGACACTCTGCAATGTAAACATTGCAGAGTGTCCGCCCTCCACCACTCACTCACAGACACCTCCCATATACTGCAAGTGTCCGCCCTCAGGCACCTCCCATCAGCTCCATAGTGTCCCCCACCCACAGTCCGCACTCCAGGCGCCACTGAGGCTGACTTCCAGAGCAGGATGTGAGGTCAGTCCTCAGCATTCCCACCACAGGAGAGAAGCCATGAGAGGCAGGGCAGGAGCGACGGAGTGCCAGGTCAGAAGCCTCCCTCCAGACCCAGGGCAGAAGCCCCCCCCTCTCTTCCAGGGCAGGAGCCACGGAGTGCCAGGGCAGAAGCCTCCCTCCGAGAGGCAGGGCAGGAGCCACGGAGTGCCAGGGCAGAAGCCTCCCTCCGAGACCCAGGGCAGGAGCCAAGCAGTGCCAGGGCAGAAGCCCCCCTCCGAGACCCAGGGCAGGAGCCCCCCTCTCCTCCAGACTCAGGGCAGGAGCCCCCCCTCTCCTCCAGACCCAGGGTAGGAGCCCCCACTCTCCTTCAGACTCAGGGCAGGAGCCCCCCTCTCCTCCAGACTCAGGGCAGGAGCCCCCACTCTCCTCCAGACCCAGGGTAGGAGCCCCCACTCTCCTTCAGACTCAGGGCAGGAGCCCTCCACTCTCCTTCAGACTCAGGACAGGAGCCCTCCACTCTCCTTCAGACTCAGGGCAGGAGCCCCCTTCTCCTCCAGACCCAGGGTAGGAGCCCCCACTCTCCTCCAGACCCAGGGTAGGAGCCCCCACTCTCCTTCAGACTCAGGGCAGGAGCCCTCCACTCTCCTCCAGACTCAGGGCAGGAGCCCTCCACTCTCCTCCAGACTCAGGGCAGGAGCCCCCACTTCCCCCCAACCTCCGAGTCAGGACAGGAGCCTTGAGACAGGAGCCAACTTGTCGGACAGAGGTGACCACCTTTTTAGAAGCCCTATAATTATTATGGATTGTAATGTGCTTTCCCAGTCCCTGTTGCATGTTTAGCTTTTCAGGTGTCTGGGAAAGCTGGGTGAAGACGTTAGTAGAGCTCACAATGTCGGACACATTTGTTATAGATTCCACAGTTTTCCCAGGTGACAAGTTTGTCTCGTCTGCAGGTGATCTATTCCTGGCCCCCATCCCTGATTATTGCTAAGCACACTTGTCATCTGGGAGAGCTGGAATCTATAACAAATGTGGTCAGCATTGGGAATTCTACAAATGTTGTCATGTGAGTGACCAGCAATGCTGCATATACCGATAGAAATCCCCTGTGGGTAAAAGTGAAAAAAAAAAGTGAAACACAAAAAATAAACATGTACACTGCTCTTTTCCCCTTTACAAACACCCATTACCCGAAAAAAGATCCAAAAATAAAGCAAGCATATTTGGTATTGCCACGTATGTAACAACCTGCCCTATAAATCTGTCATGTTATTTAAACTGCACGGTGAACGCCGTAAAAAAGTCAGAATTGTGATTTTTGTTCATCCCTCAGCATGTAAAATGGAATAAAAAGTGATCAAAAAGCCATATAAATGCCAAGTGACACCAAGTAAAACGTTGGTTCATCCCGCAAAAAAAGTCCTTACGCAGCTCCGTATACAGAAAAATATAAAAGTTATGGCCATCAGAAGACAGCGATGCATAAATAGTGTTTTACACAATAAAAACTTTTTTATTTTAAAAAGGCGCTTCAACATGAAAAACTATATAAATTGGGTATCGCCGTAATCGTATCGACCCCCAAAGTAAACCTTTTTTTTTTTAAACTATATTCCGGCCCTCCAATGGTCTGAGGGACCGTGAACCGGCCCCCGGTTTAAAAAGTTTGAGGACCCCTGATTTAGGGATATCGTATGGGGTAACCTGACTGATTGTCAGCTCTGTGGATCAGCATTATACATGTGTATGATATACATATGTAATAAGCTCTGTCATTATAGAGATATATGCCCCCTGTAATAATAAATAAATATAGCCCCCCCCTGTAGTGATAATAATACATAGCTGCCCCAGTAGTGATAGTGATACATAGCTGCCCCCCTGTAGTGATAGTAATACATAGCTGCCCCAGTAGTGATAGTGATACATAGCTAGCTGCCACAGTAGCGATAGTGATACATAGCTAGCTGCCCCAGTAGCGATAGTGATACATAGCTAGCTGCCCCAGTAGCGATAGTGATACATAGCTAGCTGCCCCAGTAGCGATAGTGATACATAGCTAGCTGCCCCAGTAGCGATAGTGATACATAGCTAGCTGCCCCAGTAGCGATAGTGATACATAGCTAGCTGCCCCAGTAGCGATAGTGATACATAGCTAGCTGCCCCAGTAGCGATAGTGATACATAGCTGCCCCAGTAGTGATAGTGATACATAGCTAGCTGCCCCAGTAGTGATAGTGATACATAGCTAGCTGCCCCAGTAGTGATAGTGATACATAGCTAGCTGCCCCAGTAGTGATAGTGATACACAGCTAGCTGCCCTAGTAGTGATAGTGATATATACATAGCTGCCCCAGTAGTGATAGTGATACACAGCTAGCTGCCCCAGTAGTGATAGTGATACATAGCTAGCTGCCCCAGTAGCGATAGTGATACATAGCTAGCTGCCCCAGTAGCGATAGTGATACATAGCTAGCTGCCCCAGTAGCGATAGTGATACATAGCTAGCTGCCCCAGTAGCGATAGTGATACATAGCTAGCTGCCCCAGTAGCGATAGTGATACATAGCTGCCCCAGTAGTGATAGTGATACATAGCTAGCTGCCCCAGTAGTGATAGTGATAATAATACATAGCTGCCCCAGTAGTGATAGTGATAATAATACATAGCTGCCCCAGTAGTGATAGTGATAATAATACATAGCTGCCCCAGTAGTGATAGTGATAATAATACATAGCTGCCCCAGTAGTGATAGTGATACATAGCTAGCTGCCCCAGTAGTGATAGTGATACATAGCTAGCTGCCCCAGTAGTGATAGTGATACATAGCTAGCTGCCCCAGTAGTGATAGTGATACATAGATAGCTGCCCCAGTAATGAAAGTGATACATAGATAGCTGCCCCAGTAGTGATTCATAGATAGCTGCACCAATAGTGATACATATATAGCAGCCCCGGTAGTAATGACACATAGCTGCCCCCCAGTAGTAGTGATAGATTAGCTGCCCCCAGTAGTAGTGATAGATTAGCTGCCCCCCAGTAGTAGTGATAGATAGCTGCCCCCCAGTAGTAGCGATAGATTAGCTGCCCCCCAGTAGTAGCGATAGATTAGCTACCCCCCACTAGTAGCGATAGATTAGCTGCCCCAAGTAGTAGTGATAGATTAGCTGCCCCCCAGTAGTAGTGATACATAGCTGTCCCAGTAGTAGTGATAGATTAGCTGCCCCCCAGTAGTAGTGATAGATTAGCTGCCCCCCAGTAGTAGTGATAGATTAGCTGCCCCCCAGTAGTAGTGATAGATTAGCTGCCCCCCAGTAGTAGTGATAGATTAGCTGCCCCCCAGTAGTAGTGATAGATAGCTGCCCCCAGTAGTAGTGATAGATTAGCTGCCCCCCAGTAGTAGTGATAGATTAGCTGCCCCCAGTAGTAGTGATAGCTGCCCCCAGTAGTAGTGATAGCTGCCCCCAGTAGTAGTGATAGCTGCCCCCCAGTAGTAGTGATAGATAGCTGCCCCCAGTAGTAGTGATAGATAGCTGCCCCCAGTAGTAGTGATAGATAGCTGCCCCCAGTAGTAGTGATAGATAGCTGCCCCCCAGTAGTAGTGATAGATTAGCTGCCCCCCAGTAGTAGTGATAGATAGCTGCCCCCCCAGTAGTAGTGATAGATAGCTGCCCCCCAGTAGTAGTGATAGATTAGCTGTCCCCCAGTAGTAGTGATAGATTAGCTGTCCCCCAGTAGTAGTGATAGATTAGCTGTCCCCCAGTAGTAGTGATAGATTAGCTGTCCCCCAGTAGTAGTGATAGATTAGCTGTCCCCCAGTAGTAGTGATAGATTAGCTGCCCCCCAGTAGTAGTGATAGATTAGCTGCCCCCCCCCAGTAGTAGTGATAGATTAGCTGCCCCCCAGTAGTAGTGATAGATTAGCTGCCCCCCCCAGTAGTAGTGATAGATAGCTGCCCCCAGTAGTAGTGATAGATTAGCTGCCCCCCCAGTAGTAGTGATAGATTAGCTGCCCCCCCAGTAGTAGTGATAGATTAGCTGCCCCCAGTAGTAGTGATAGATTAGCTGCCCCCCAGTAGAGATACATATGTAGTTGCCACCAATAGGCAGCCAGGGCAATAAAAAAATAAAAAAGTAATAAGAAGTCACTCACCTTTCCCATATCCTTGGCCGAGCTCCTCCTCCCAGCAGCCGACAGCAGCGAGCGGCGCGGGGGGTGTGACGTCACTGCCCATCACACTCCCTGCACCGCTCATCGCTGCAGATGCGGCGCTCGTTGAGCACCTCATCTACAGCAATAGGGAAAGCAGGGCTGTAATGCACCACTCCTGCTTTCCCTGTAATGCAGCCGCACGCTGTGTGCAGATGCTATCTGTGCGCGGCCGGATTACAGCGGCTGCGCACAGAAGATGTAGCCGGCGCCGCGGACCGGCAGGGCATACGCTAAGGCCCGGTGCCGGTCCGCGGACCCGCGGTTGGGGACCCCTGTGCTAGATAGGCTATCCAGTGTACAGGAAAGCTGGGTTATGCCACATTTCCCACAGCAATTAGAGTTACAATGATGACACTCCAGCAAGCCGTAAGTTTCACTGATCTTATAATGAATAAGGAGTCAAAAGAAACACATGAAGGTAGTGGAATATGTTTATTTTTCAATATAAATGCTGTTTGTAGTGTTCTATGAAATCATTAAACTTCCGGATAACCCCTTTAAAGCAAATACAATCAAGCCAATCTCTGTTCTTTTTCTTTGAGGTGCACTAGCTGAGGTAATTTAACTCCCTAATGCACCATGACTGAAATAACTATCATGGACAAGGCGTTATGTGGGTATAGAGCGGGCTCACTTGCTGAGCACGCTCCATATGCGGCACGTGCTGGCTGGTTAGTTACAGCTAGCACTTGTTGCTAGCAGCAGGGATCGAAGGCCGTTTCAATTCTGACCATTTAGACCCTGCGGTTCACGTGACCGCAGTACCTCAATTATTAAACCGCAGAGCGGTCAATTGCAGATTGCCCCAGAACAGACCCATCCTTCCGCTATGCGTTGGCGGGGTGCCATTCGGTTGCCATGCTTTCAAAAAGTACTCTGTGCCTGCTTGTCAACCTCCTATAAAAATCATAGTAACCGCTCTTAGGATCCCAGGAAAATATAAAAACTTGTACTCTCATTCCCCTGGTCCACGGTTCCAGCGAGCATCTCCTTGATCTTCTGATCCACCGATTGGCATGTGCCTCTACTTGCATCACTATTCAGAGCTATTCACTTCCGAACAGCGATGTAACAGAGTTGTTGCTGTGATTTTTAGAGAAGATGGACAACCCCTTTAAGTAGCTAAAGATGGGAGTTTTGGGAAATTTTGTCTCCAAAATCAAGATTCATTACAATATTTGTTCTCTAGATTTTGGATGGTAGCGTTCACTATTCTACAGCCATGGTAACTATTTGCATGGGTTGGATTTATGTGAAATTGCCTTTGGCTGGTTGACTTTGAAAGGATTGGTATGCCTGACTATGAATGTCTTAACAGATTGGTAGCACAGATTTGATTCAGACATTTTGAACCGTCTATTATTATGTGAAGCTGTACTTAATTATCTGGGATATAATCTCAGTGCAAATATGCAGTATAGGAAAGATCAACCAAGCACAGGAGTGGATCCAAGTGAAAATAGATGTGAAAATCCTTTTCTTTCATTTGGATGGACTTTTGGCTCTGGCTCAATATACTGCCTCAAAAACTGCATGTATGATTTCAGCCTAAAGCTAAAATTTTTCAAAACTAAGTCTAATCTTACGAACGCCTAAGCTTTTTTTTTTTTTCAAACATTTCTGTAATGGTGTGTTCTTCACATGGTGTGTTGGGTCCTTGTGATCATACGCTTTTAGATGCCGGTTTGGATCCGTCTGTTGGACCCTAAACGGACCCAAACATGCATCTAACAAATAGCAATGTGATTTACATGAAAAACGCATCGGCATTCACACGAGTAATCACTGATGTGTGTCTCATTGCGTCTATCGGATCCGTTCCAAGAATTGACATGTCAGTTCTTGGTCCGAATGACACAGCAGGAGCCCTATTATAAACTATAGGGTGCGATCCTGCTGCATCCAACACTCATCCAAACGCAGCTGCGTGTTAGATACCTTGTTGGATCCATTTAGGATCCGATCGCCAATGTGTTTTTGGATGCAATTTTCAGGTCCAATACAGATCCAAAAACACCATGTGAATAAGCCCTAAAAGTGCAACAAGTTACAGTATGCCCTAAATGATAGTTTTATTTTAAAGCCAAAGTTGGAGTTAAAACATTTCTATCAAATGAACCCAAAATTAACACTTTATTCATGGCTCCAGCAAGTATAGTGCAGTCCGCAGTGCTGTTCCTTTGCAAAAAAAAAAGAGATTTATTTGCAGTATCTAGTTGCCGATGCAATCATGATTCCTATTTAAATTTAAGCCGTGATGCTAATGTGTGCAAATCCTTAGAACAACCTCTTTTCCCACTTGTCAAGCTTTTAGTAATAGTGACCTAAGATGGTGAAACATTGATAATAAAAGATAATAGAAAATGTAATAACTTTTCATTAAAGGGGTTGTCTCACTACAAGGATTGCTTTTTATGCTTACAAAAACAAGTCACTTTGCAATATATGTCCATTAACAGTATCCTACCTATTCCTAGATATCCCCTCTTGTATGGGCTGCATCAGCTTCTCAGGTCGCTATAGCTACAGACCTGTTTGATCTATCCTGATAGACTGCCAGCACTGGTTGCTATAGCTACAGACCTGGCTTTTACTGCTACCTAGTGGAAGCCAGTAAAAACGCCCCTGAATTCAAAGTGAAACCAAGAAACCAGGACTGTGGTAAGATGAATCAATGTAGTGAGACAACCCCTTTAAGTAATGAATAATCTTTGCAAATCAGAAAATACCTACTTACATGTGCATGACTGAGAAATACCAGTGTGTGTGCGTGAAATTTAGGTTTGTTAGCATGTAAAAATCCTATTCTAACTGCATGAAATATTTTTGTTCCAAACAAAAATGTCATTGACAAACGGCAATAAGCTAGGCTTGGTCATGAAGTTAAAAAAATATTCCAGTTCATTTGGTTAATTGTAAAGTTATTTACTAATTAGAGTATTGCAGTATATGTGTATTAGGTATTTCTGCAAATGTAAATTAGCGTGCCTGATGTATTTGTATCAAATGGTTATTACCATCTTATAACATAAAGACATATTGATGGATACACTGGGAACCACACCAAACCTGAGAATAAGGGTACGTCCACACGGCACTGACAAAATACCGGTATGATTATCCGACCGGTATTTTGTCTTTTTTTTTTTTTTTTTTTACATAGAAGGGTGGTTGTTAGCCACGATTTGCGGATACAGCTGCCCCCCTTCACATTGAACAGTTCATGTTCTGCCCGAAAACCGAGCGGAGGAATGAACATGTTCTAAGTTTTTTAGACTGTTGGATTTGCCATCAGAAAATCCGAGCTGTGTAGACTACGGTTTGGATTTTCTATTAACTCCTTAACGACCACCCACCGTCTTTTGACGGCGGGCATTTCAGGTCGTTCGTCTGCAGCGACGTCTTTAGACGTCGCTGCAGACACCAGAGTTTGCGGCGCCCGGGCGCCGCAGCTGTGCTGGGATCGGGGCTGTACTACACAGCCCTGATGCCAGAGCATCCCCTGTGAGCACCGGGTAGCGGAGAAAACCTCCGCAACCCGATGCTTTAACCCTTTATTGCGGCGGTGCGTTACCGCAGTGCAATCAAAGGGTTCCCCTGCTCTGTCGGGTGATCGGAACAACCGGTCACCCGACAGAACCCGGGGAACGGCTGCACAGTCCGATCTGGGGACCTAGCGTGGCCCCAGAGCTGTCTGTGTACTAAGCCAGTGACTACGACGCACTGTGTGCTGTCCAGATCACTGCCTGTGTCAAACTGACACAGATTAGAATGTATTAGCATATATGAATATGCTAACATTACTAAGTGTAAAAAAAAAATTAAAAAAAATGTAAAACAGTTCTCCCTTCATGGGAGTAAAAAAAAAACATAAGTGTAAAAAAAAAGAAAAAAAAAATAATAAAAATTAATAAAATATTGTGATAAATTACCCCAAAAAAACTAACATAGTGGTATCCACATGAGTAATAATGTAGAATTAATTAAAAGTATTAAGTGTGAATGTGATGGTTAAAAAAAAAAAATACTGTAATTATTTATAAGTGAACTTCAACTATTCCTCCATAAAGTACAACTTGTCTCGAATAAAACGAGGCCTCATACAACTGCGTCATTGAAAAAATAAAAAAGTTACAACTGTTTAAACGCAAAGAGGCAAAAACTAAAAAAAATGTTCTGGTCATTAACTACTTTTCAGGCGTTCGGCTTAAGGGGTTAAAGTCTACGAGGAGGGTTTCCAGTCGGTTTACAGACTGTTTTCAAATCTGAAAACTGTCTGAAAATCCAACTGAAAATCAGTGCAGTGTGGATGGATCGTAAAGGGTCCAACACTGAATACAGCAGCCCAGTTCCTTTACTGGTTTTCCCTGCTGCAGTTCCTGAGTTGCCCAGCAGCTCAGTGAAAACTTTGGTGTTGGTCTTTAATCATAAAAGGATCACTTTTTAAGATGACAATAACCCTTTAAGGATGTTTGTCAAAAGTGGATTCTGGATATGTTTTAGGTTGCTCCATAAAATAAAATGTAAATAATTTTTCATAATCTGAACCTCAGAGGCACTGGATTATTAGAAAATGTATCCTAATACGATCTACTGCGCGTCAGTGGTGATATGCTGATATTCTGTGGCCTATGTAAGACACTGTCTTGTCATATTTAATTCAGAAAATGCTGACAAGTGTTCAATAACCTATGTACTCTTAAAATGTACTTTTAGGTAAAGGTTTTTTTTTTATTTTGATGGATAACTTTATTTTTCAACAACAGTAAGTAATTAAAAATTAAATACGCAAAAAATGTGGTTTAATAGCTGTGAGCAGAAAGGCTTAATATTCATGAATGGAAAGGTAAGCTATTGGTAATTTACTGCTGCTGTGAGGGAAATAACTTCTCTATAAGGTGATTATAATAGTAGGTTGAGGACTAGAATGACAACTCTATTGTTATCTTTATAGGCCAAGAGCAAAAAATCAAGGAGAAAAAGTTAGCAGTGTGCAAAAGAGTGAAAACACAACAGATTTACCTAATAATGGCCCTAGGTCTGCCATCTTAACAGTTAAAGGGATTGTCTCATCTCAGAGTTTCATAGTATGCATGACTGAAAAAATGCTGGTTTCTCTATCACTTCCTGGTCTAGCGGTCTGTAGTTAGCATATGAGCTCTGTATATTCAGACTTCTGCTAATTAGATTAACTGAGAAGCTTCACTGCTCCTGACAGCATGAGATTCAAGTAGACAGCAGTAATTACTCTTTTGTCTGAAAGATCAGATAACAAACAAGCTCACACTGTCAGGAGTCCTGTGCTGGGGAACTAGATAGAGCCAGGAAGGTGATAAAATCACTTGTAGCTCCTTAACAAAAAAAAGAACAACGCAATATATTTGGAAAACATCTTTATTTAGTGTTCCCTACATTTTGAAAGCCATTCTTTGCAGCGAGACAACCCCTTTAATAAATATTTAAAGCTGAAAAATTAGGGGGAAAACATTTATCTAATGTTTAAACACTTTATTATGTAAGAAAAAAAATAGTTCAGATAATTGGTATGGTCATAATGACCTGATTACCATGTAGGTTAAATATAATGAAGATAATTTTTAAACACTGTATGAAAAAGAAAACAAGGCCAGAGTTGCTGCTTCTTGTTTATCCTGTATCTATTATTTTATACTACTTTTTAGAGAGTAGTATGTATTTCAAAATTGTACCAATAAAAATGTCAACTCTGATGAAAACAACCCTTGCACAGTAAAGAAAAAAAAAAACAATTTAATATTTATGGAATTGTACTGATCTGCAGAATAACGTTAATTTGTAATTTATATAATACAATAAATACTATAAAAACAATGCCCAAATGAAATTCAAAAACCTGTGGAATACCATTTTTTTTTCTTATCAAACTCTCAAGATAAATAAAGATATTTTTCAGTGTATTCTATAAACCCGACAAAAGAACCACGAACACCTTCCTGACAACGGACGTACCCATACGTCCAATGCGGAAAGTTGTAGTATGTCTAGGACATATCTACCCTTTTCTCAATAAATATGCCAGTCACCCCAAAAAAGATAAAAAAAAAAATTTTTAATAAAAAGCTCACATACGTTATATCGCCGGAACGACCTAGACTATAAATGTCCTATGAACGGCATAAAAAATAAATAAAAAGCCATGGTAAAATTTTGAAATTTGTTAATTCCGTTGCATAATAAAAAGCATATCAAAAAGTCATATAAACCCCAAACATCCGAATCCCAAACATCAGTTCGTCCCCCTAAATAAAAGAAAACAAGCTTTTTAAACATCTGTCACACCCCTTTAAATTGGCTTCTAACCTCGACAATGTTTTGCCCCTCCTTACAAAAGTGTACTTAAATGCAAGTAAAGAAATCCATTTGTTTTCCAAATGTGCTTATATTATTTATATACACATAGTAGTAAGTATATTTTAAAATGCTATAAGATGCTTAGTAGTAAGTATATTTTAAAATGCTATAAGATGCTTTTTCATTATCATGTATAGCCTGCCTTTCTCTGTTTCATCTACCCTTAAAGCTTGAAAAACAAGAATTGTGAACATAGTTCAAGACCATTTCATTATATCTCAGAATTTAAATGGTTTACTTTTCTGTACTTGCAGTTTAAGCATTGACTTTGCTACAGTTGTGCTTATATTACTTCTGAGGCCAGTATTTGAACTTGTAATACTACTACAACAGAAAGACGAGCAGTGACCACTGGGTCATCAGCACATTTTTTCCCAATTTATTTTAATTTATAACATTTGTTGCAGTTTGAAGTCTTACATTCTGGGTATATTAAAATAAGCTTGGAGGGAAAGAACCAAGACTCCAGCACCACCTACTGGATGTAGCAATCTGCAAGCCACATCCATCTGCACACCATTATGGTGCCTGTCCCTAAAGTGGAACATTGCCCCTCATCAAAGTAAAGTACTGGCTGGCTGAGTGTGAGTCTTTAGACACAGCTTAAAAGGGGTAAACGCCTCAAACCAGTTATCAGTAGATGGGAACGGACTTTGCTTTATTTTCCCAATCATTTTTCAAGGCTCGGTGGGTCGGAGGAACACTTGATCTAGTAGGTGGCACTGGAGTCCTAGAATATATTTAAATTTTGATGGAGCTTTCATGGCTTGTGAATGAAACTGAAATATCTAATAATATCTAATAAATACCTAATTAAACTGAAAAAAGTAATAACTCATGTTGCTTCTCACCCGCAGGAAGATATGGATGTCAGACTTTCTATCCAAGAAGCTTTGTCAATGATGGTTGGAACTTACACAAGCCTGGAAGGTGCTCAACTGACCCTTATGGAAGCTCTAGTTGGATCATACTTAGTAAAGGTGATTAATTTTAATCCCCTTATTTAAAAATTATGAAGTACTTTCCTTTAGCGCCATTTGCAAAAATTGTAGCAATCCTGATCTCTCTCGCATTCAAAAATGCCTACTCCACATATCTAAATTGGAAAACTTCTATAAAAATTTTAAACCCAAGAAACATCTGCCTCTATTCTTAAAAAATAAGAAAAAAAAAACATGGCTTGAAAAGCTAATCAGTTTTAGCTTGGTGTCCTTAGGAGGCAGTGAAGATCTGCTCAGAAGGCCTGCTGCAATCTTTTATTTTTATTTTTTTTTTTCTTGCAGGTAGTGATGTATGGACCTCTACTCACCTTATTATTCATGGAGGTTTTCATCCATCACTTTACTTTACTTTAACTCTGTCTATTTGTACTTCCCATGTTGACCATCGTCCCTTCTCTGATGTGATAGGAACCCTCACACCTCCACTTCCGTCTCTTCACTGCCCTGAGATGTAATATTACCACAGTACAAAACATAGGTGCGGCTTCATTTGAAATCTGCTGTTCAGCTTTGGGCTCCAGTTTACAGTAAGGATGTAATTTGATCTAGAGAGAAAGTGCAAAGACAAGCAACCAAAAGAAAA